>JABFQC010005824.1:0-11293 GCA_022817085.1 Psilanteris sp. ZL-2020 | reverse complement strand
CATATATATAGAGATTTATTGATAGTCTTTTATGGATAATGTTTATAGAATAGGAAATAAATTCGTTAATTACGTAGTTACTTATTATCATCATTTTTTATTATTATTAGATTTAACGTAGTGACAATAGAAAATTATATAATTTTATTTTTAAGGAACAGTAGAAACTCACAATAGGATATATCACATAAGTTAATATCATATTTGTTCAGTAAATTAATGATTCTATTAATAGGATTGTTGTCGATATAATTAGTAGATTTATATAAGTAAGGCTCAAACATTTTCCTCTGTCTAGACATTCTAGTCGGAACCTTAAAATTGATCAAACTTAATAATTCAGAGCAATCAATTGTTATTACATAATTTAAAAATAAATTTAATATCAGAGGCTGTTCTTGAGGATTTCACAGTAGGTATCTGTAATAGGTTAGAGATCATCTCATAATTGTGATCAATAAATGGGTCATGAATCTTCAATTTAAAAGACATCAGTCTCATAAATGTGTGTTGAATAGTTTCAATTCTTTTTACATTATAATTGGTATGGGGAGACCATATAATACTGCCATACATTAAGATAGGACTAATCAAGGCATGATAGAGAGCTTTCATGGCATCAACAGAATGAAAATATCTACAAGTTCTATTTACAAAACCCAAAAGCTGATTAGATCAATTAATACAATTATCAATATGCAAGTTAAAATTCAGTCTAGAGTAGGCCTATCTGACATGCCTTATAGTAATACGCGTAATACTAGTTTTAGTTGAAATGCTGAGTCTAAAATCCGCTAGAGGGAGAGAGTCGTTCCGACCGGTGATATCGGAGTTGCTTGGGTTCCTTAAACTATTTAAATTCTATAAATTTGTTCAGGATGGGGCATTAATTGTAAGTGTATTTATTGTTAATTTCATTGACATGGTTTATATTTCATATAAAAAATAGCCAATACGTGTGATTTAATAAAAATATGGTTAATTTAACTTTTCATTTAATATCTTATTCCCTTATTCCTTTATGTTGATTGCAATTATTACATATCAATATTTAAGTTTTAATTTTTAAAAATTAATTTAAAAATAATTAACCTGTATTTTTATTGTTTATATTTTTTATTTTGATTAAAAAGAATCTTAAATAATATAATAAAATAAATTAATAGGATAAGTTTAGTATAACTTTTGATAATATATGCAAATTATTTGATATTTATTTAAAAATAAATTATTCATAAATTAAAAGATTTAAATAATGTTAAAATTTATGTTCTTCAGAATACTATTTTTTAATTTAAATTTAGATTTTATATCTGACATCATAAATAGCAGAATATCATAATTTTTATTATATTTTATTTTAAATATATATAATAAAAATATATTTATATTATTTTAAAATAAATGATGAGTGAATATATTAATCATTTACTTTATATAATTACATTTTTCTATACATTCATATCAAATAAATTAATAATAAGACATTTTTTTTATTAAAAGACAATTATATTTTAATCAATTTTACTTACTAATATTATTTGTTCAATTTAATTGATATTAATGTATAAATAAATTTAATTATATAAAATAAATAATTAAAATTCACTCATCATTTATTTTAAAATATCATTTTCATATTGCACTGTTATTTAGAACATTAAGGTTTTGTAATTATTTATTAATAAATTATATTTATTTATAATTTATTATTATTATCTCTTTAAATTAATTTTTATCATTAAAACTATCTATTTTTCATATAATAACGTTCGCATTTCAAATATTTTCATGAAATGTAAATAAATACATGTCATCAGTTTTGAAACCAAGTGTTTCTCAGTTGAAATGCATACTGATTAACGTGTGAGAATGTAACTGATTTAGTGTTGTTTTAAAATTTTAAAATATTCTTCCAACATAGCCCTAGTGATGATTTCCTTTTCCGGATATTGTTTATTTGCTCTACCAGTACTACTCATTTTATTCTCTTTCAACACTTTAGTTTGTGAAGTTAATACTGAAGAGTTTAAATCGTCACACTTTTCCCTTATTCTCTTTAAAGATATACAATAATATATATATAAATATATATATATATACAATACATTACATAAATAAAATGACAAATAACATACAAATTATAATAAATAATACTAATATAAAATAAATAAATAATTAATTACGATAATATAATATGTTAATTAATAAAATAAAATAATATCACTAAGTAAATAATGTCAATAAATAAAACAAGGAAAATATAATTAAAACAATAAGATAACGAGTCAAATAGTTCACAACATATACATACAAATATTTCGTTAATGGCGATAATATAATAACTGCAGAGTTGATATAGTAGAAAGTATACGTGCGATCTGGATCAATGATGAATGTAGTTGTATGCGTGGTCAGAGTCGATAAAGTAGGAAGTATATATGCAATCCGATAAAACAGGTTGCAGTAACTTCAATTTGCTTCACGTTATTAGTTATTTTATTACTCAACTCGTAAAATATCAAAGGCAGCTAGGCTTCTCAAAAGATCAAAATTGATGTGAAGATGATGTCTGGCTAGTCAAGTATTCTCAATAGGCAGACAATTACATCTAACAATGGCCAATTTAAATAATGATAAAGTAAATAAAAAAAAATTTTGTTGTCACTAAGGTAAAATCACCAACTCAAAAATTTATGACAAAATATTATATTAAACTTACGTATTTGATGAGAAAGTAATAGATACCTCTCCAATAAAATAAGAAAAAGCGTCAAATAGTAAAATAAATATATATTCATCATCAGTTATGTTCATCAGCATATATTCACTTAATTTATTCACAAACAAAAAAATAGTAAACTATATATATCCATTACTTCCACAAAAGTTATAAATAACGCTTTTCAGATTTATAAAACAACACAATCAATATTTCAATTATCAAAATATTAAACTTCAGGTAATAAGTGCTGTATAATCAAGTTAATGATAACATACAGTAGCAGAAGTAAATAAACACGACTGTATCGTTCAAAGACTATAAGTTTACGGTGGCTTAGTGGTTAGAGTTCAATCTTGCAGTTATAGCAATAACAAAAATTTTGCATCTAAATTTCTGTAGAAATATAAAAAAATGATAATCGCCTTAGCTTCAGCATTACTAAATGTTGCTTATATTTCATGGAGCATATGATCAGTGATGAAAGATTGAGGACGGGGTTCCGCAGTTGAGCCAATAGAAGCATTTGGATTTACAGTTTAACATTAAGGGAAGTGGAGCCGCGTCCTCAATCTCTCATCACTGTATATGATATCTCACAAGTGCACGTAGCATAGTATTGCTCCCTGTTTACCGAGAATTAAGCATGATTTCACTATGTAGATCGAAAATAGGGAATAATACTGTACTTTGCGTGCATATGTGATATAAATTAATGAATCATGTCTTTATGACAAGATTCTTTCGAGGGTTAACTATAAATTCATATTCAATTAGACATTATTTTAATTTGTTGTATATGATGAAGGAATTTACAGGGAAATGTATGAAGCATATGTGATGCATATGTAAATATTCATGTAGATTTAATAATTCTGAAAATGTTTGTTTGGGAACAGTACTTTAGTTTCATTAGATTCAGAGAACCTCCTTAATTATAATATTTATGAATGGAGTTTCTCAAATCATTATAACATAAAACAGTTGATAACAGAATTAAAAACAAATAAAGGCTTACGGTAGAAATTAGGCAGAAATATGTAGATTTTACATTTATAATACATTGAAATGTCCACCAAATTGGAGAAAGATAGAAATTAGCTAGATAATATATAATACATATGTTATATAATTTGCATAATATGTAGCTAATTTCTATGTAACTTGCTCTAATTTGGTAAACATTTCAATGTGTTATAAATGTAAAATCTACATATTTCTACATAATTTCTACCTCATCCATATTACATTAGCTTCTACCATCGCTTTCAACAGAAATGTTGTAAATCTTAAATCGCTCTTTGCCTCAACTATTCTTTCTTGTTGAAAGCAGACAATCATTATTTCCATTCCCAAAATATCCAAACCTTCTCTTCCAAAACACTATAGACCCATTTCTATCTTATGCTCCCTATCAAAGATATTGGAAAAAATTGTCCACGGACAATTATTAAAGCACATTTCCTCAATTAACTTTCTCGACCACTATCAATCTGGTTTAAAAAAAGGTTTTTCTTCACAAACGACTAACGGATGACGTTCACTTGGTTATGGATAATTATCTCATCACTGTTCTCGTACTTTTAATCGCTCCAAAGCCTTCGATATTGTGGATCACAAACTAGGATACTCCAGGGGCGTTATCGAGTGGTTACGATCTTACTTCAGATTTCAGGTCGTCAAGGACCCAAATGGTGATTCTTCAAACTGGAGAATTATGTCGAGTGGTGTTCCCTAAAGCTCTATTTTAGGACTTATCTTATTTTCCATTTTCATCAATGACATTTCTTCGGTGCATCGTTTCTCAAAACATCTCTATGTTAATGATTCACAGATGCAACTACATGGACCTATTGCGGACATTCAATCTTTGTTTGACTTTATCCGACGAGACATAAATGCTATACTGATTGGTCGCGTACTAATCGCCTTTTGTTTCAACCTTCAGAAAACTAAATTCTACTTCTTGGCACTCAACAACAATTGAACTTTATGGATAATAGTATACTTCCCCAGGTCTTATTAGAAGATGTGGTTATTCCATATTTGGCCAAAAACTAAAATTTTACTTTTTAATTTTTTAAAAATTAATTTTAAATTACAAAAATTATTTAAATTTTTTTTAATTTTACTAAAAACTTGAGAATTTTACTTGAGCCCTCTCTTGAATGGAACCTTCAAGTTTCATTTCTTTGCAGTAGAGTTTGGTTCACGCTGAGACAAATAAAACACAATAGATCTTTTCTATAATTCAGACTCCGGAAACAACTCATAAAATTATTAATCTTTCCAATATTTTACTATTATCGCCTGCTTTTTACAAATATTACTGCATATCTTAATACAGAATTGTAGAAAGCATTTAACGCCTGCGTACGCTGTTTTCAGAATATGTCATTTTGAACTTATATCACCATATCTCAAACAACTATGTTGGTTACGTATCGTTAATTGACGTAGATATTTTTAGGTTATTTTTTATTTTCGTTACTCTGTGATAGTACACCGAAATACCTTGTTGATCATTTCTCTAAGCGTGCACCATTAATTTGCAAATTTGTGCGTCAAACATTTGAGAACTTATGATACCTCATTTTCAAGCGACAATATTTGAAAGATCATTTAACATAGTATCTGCTAGATATTGGAATGAACTACCAAAACAAATTCACTAAGCTTGGAAGTTTTTAAATGTAGACTTATGAAATATTTACTCATCATACAAAATAGATGAGATACCCCTTACTTCCTATATGACTTCCCTTATGTTATCGCTGATTCGATACATCATGTATCTCCAAAACTGCACTTAATGCACTTTCGAGTAACGGTCATACAACATACAACAATCTATACGTACTTGGTCTACGAAATCTTAAACTGCATCTGTCAATAAATCTTAGTCTTCTCATAGATTTAGCAACAATGTTATCAATATGATGAGAAAAAGAACCATTAGCACAATAATATATGCCAAAGTCAATAGCGTCAACGCAAGTTAGTAAAGGAATTTCATTCAATTCATATTGATAAACAATCTCATTGCATCTCCTCGTAAAACGAACAATTTTGCATTTCGAAATGTTCAACGGGAGCTTGTTTTCAAGAGACCACTCCATAAATCTGTTCAAATCCTTCTGGATCAACACAGCATCCTCCTCAGAGTCAACAGAGTGGAATAACTTAACATCATTCGCATACATCAAGATATTAGAGAACTCAATCCTGTCAGGCAAATTATCAATAAGAATATTAAATAGTAGCGGACCAAGATGTGAGCCCTCTGAGGTTCGCCAGATGAGGACATATAAGGAGTAGAGAATGCTGAGTTCACACGTACAACATAATTTCTTTCCGATAAATATGAACGGAGCCAGCACAAAAATACACTCGGTAAGCTGAACCTAGATACTCTACTCAACAAGATGTTGTGGTCTACTCGATCAAATGCCTTAGAGAAAACTGTGTATATAATGTCTAATTGCGATCCCCGATCATGCCTGTATTAATAATAATATTAATAAAAATAATAAGCCTTTTATATTCTGTTGAAGCATGGGCTGCGAATCAAGTTACTTTTGCTTAACGATTTTACATTGATAGATTTTCACATCATAATTCTCTCTATATAATCTATGTATATTCTCTCTATATACTCTATAATTCCTCCATCCTCATCAACTTCTGTTTATATATTGTTTATAACATTTTGATTCCAGGTTTATAACCTGGATGATTTCAATTTCCCAAATGTGAATTAGACTAACTACCCTGATAGCAAAATTTAAAAAAATGCAAGTATAATGCTAACATAAATGTTGCAGATGTGTCAGAGTATTGCTCGCACTATGCTAACACGTGGTCGCCTTAAGCTAGCTTTAAGCTAACATGAACGCTTGCAAACATTTAATCTTTATTAAAATATGTTAGTATTTTAATCAATAAAGTATGTAAAATAACAAATATGATATTGACTTATGTGATATATCCTACTGTTCCTTAAAAATAAAATAAAAAATAAAAAAATAAAATATAAAGACTGTCAATAAATATCTCTCTCTCTATATATATATGTAATGTACCTGTATATACGTATAATGAATATATAAATAAAATGATATAGTTTTCTTAATTAATATTATATATTTGTTTTAAGAGATTATTTTTATATAATAAATATAAATGTTAAGTCAAATCTTGTGTTTTCCCGTTAACAATTTTGTTTTAACATTTATAATTTTTGTACATAAATAAATTCCCAAAATGAGAAACTTGCCTGAATAAAAATATAATGTTAATTATAAAATTTGTTATAATTTAGTTTTACATTTTCAACGAATTTCATACTATATTTAAAATTCGTATATGTCAAAGTCTTGTTCAGTGTTCCTAACTCTTTTGATACAGAAATTCAAAAGAAAGAAATTATGTTAGCTACAAATCTATCAAACATCAATCTAGATCAGGGTTCTCAATAAAGCAATTAATCTCAAATAAAAAAATAAAACTGTTACCTTGAATGTACTACCAGTGTTAGCATTATCTCTATGTCGGTTTCCAATACTGCTTTGTTGACGAATTAATGTAGCAACTTTACTAAATTCTTCTGAATCTACATCTCCATCGCCATTAACATCAAACATTCGAAATGCTATTTCAAAATGTCGTCGAGAAGCTGAATATTTAAACAAAATTTAGAATATTTTATTTAATATAATGATGGAAACGAATATATGTTTGTATTTATATATATTAGGTAGGGGACTTTTGCAATTAATGTCAAAAGCCATAAATCTCTACATTCAGTTTGTATAGTCAAACGCTTCATCGAATGATAAGTTTTGATATGTCAAACTGTGAGATTTTTCGAATTGTGGTTATGGTGCCATTTTGAAATTTAAAACCGCATCACTTAAAATTATCTTAGAATTTAATGTAAAGTTAAAAATTCTTTTAAAATATTTATTTTAAGTAAGACTGTAAGTATATATAACTTTATTAAACGCCAGGTTTGAAGATAGACGGCCATTTTGTTTACCATTTAAACCAATATTATTGTTTACATATACGCATTATTTGGAGACAGTTCACCAAACGATTGTATATAGTTAATGCTAGTTTTGGAAACAGACCAGGAAAATACAGTGCTGGGACCCCCTAGGATTTCGTATTTTTGATTTGGCTAGATTTTTACATAGGCGGGGGGGGGGGGGGGTCGAAGGCTGCCCGAGGCGCCATATTTGCGTAAAAAACAATTCTCTTTGCCCCTGTAAATTAGGTGCCCAAAAAAGGCGTGTTCCTAAACCTGGCTTTATATAAATAAATATATATATATATAAATTATTTTAATCTACTTCTAATTCTATATTATTTTATTTCATATACATTTGATTAACTTACTTGATAAAACGGTAAGAAGAAAAATATAATCAGAAAACGTTATTAAGCCATAACTTCCTAATTTATAAAAAATACTATCTTGATTCAGATCTAATTCAACTTTTGCATGAATATTCTATAATATTAAAAAAGTATGTAATTTATATGTATATAATTATACAATAATAATAAAGCACAATAATTATATATATCTACCTTTGGATCGCATCTTTTGTATTTATCTAAACCAAGACCTATACAAAAGATTTCGCTACAATTAATAAAATAAAAATACATATAAAAATTATTTTAATTGAAATAATATTGTTGAATTAATCATATCAATTTGTTTAATTAAAAATTAAACTTACAATAGTAAATAAATAGAATACAATAAAGCATAAAGTAAAGATAGTAACAGTTTAAGATTACCTTTTCTACTAATAGTAATATTATACTAACATATTTAATTATCTAAATATTTATATAGATGAAGGACAATTTTGATAAATATTTTGATGTATGGTTTTTACATTAATATAATTTTAGATAAATAAACTGATTGTTTAAAGAAATAGTCCTTCGCCTATATAATGGCATTTAATAATATATATAGTTAACAAACATGCATAAAAGCTCTATTTGAATATAATTTTGGTTACCATCTGGTTGTTTTATACCAGGAGTTAGAGATCTTAAAAAATCATCTGGAGTCATAAAAATTTCATGTGTATCATTTTGTGGGTTTATAACCATAAGAGTGGCAAAGTATCGAAAAACTTTATCAGGTGTAGAAAAATGTCTTATACGGTTTTCATATTCGATTATCTGTATAAAAAATGATTATAACATAAAAATATTATATAACATTAAATTATGGCATTTTTAAAATATCTGTAAATATCAAACTAAGAAAATATATTTATTAGATAAAATGAAAAATTAAGTTATTGTTATACACTGAGAGTAACTTAAAATACTATTATTGAAAAAACTAATTTTGTATATAATTATAATATTATATAATAAAGTCAGTTATTTTTTATTATTATTATTAAAAAAAGATATACAAAGGATTAATACATAATATTTTTATTTTATATAATTTTATTTTTTAAATAATATAATAAATAGAATTGTATCACTTACAAACAATTAAATTATAATATTTAAAATAATAATTCACAAAATGTAGAAAATTAATTAATTACTGTATAATAAGAATATAAAATAATGTAATATAAAATTACAATATTGATGATACTACACCCATGCCATTTATTACAAATAAAATTTAGTATGTCCTGGGGTTTTTGAGCATTAGTAATAAAAGCTATAATTGCCATTTAATAAATATATACAAATGTTAAATATATAGAATTAAATAATAAATTAATAAAAATTGTATCGTTGCTTATAATATATAATTTAATTTTAAAATTTGCAAATAAATTACAATTTTAAAAAATATAATAAACCATTTATATATATTTCATATTATAAATATATTTATGTCTGTAACATCATTAAATACAAACAAATATAATGAACTATTATAAAACATGTATTATTAATTAATAATATAAATTAAATATAAAATAAACTAATTACTTTGTATATTGTTTAATTTAATGTTACTTACATAAATATGTATTTATTAATGTTAAACAGAATCAATTATATCTAGCAAAATAATATTACCATTATAATAGACATAAGAATTAAATTTTAATAGATGTTAGTATGCTTTTAGAAGTTAGTTGCATTAAGTAATTAAGAACCATATCAGTTTAAAATTAATCTTTACCATCCGGCTGTTTCATGCCAGGTGTTATAGCTCTTAAAAAATCATCTGGCGTCATGTAAATTTCTGTATTCTCAGAACTAATGACTTTTACTGTTGCAAAATATCGAAAAATTTTGTCAGGTGTAGAATATGCTCTCATCCTATTCTCATATTCTATTATCTGCAAAAATTCTCTTTAACAGTTTCAATATATCATTTTTTGTATAATTAGGTTAAACATTTATAACTAATTTGATTACAAATATAACTTTTCATATAATGTATATTTGTATATATTGTTAATTATGTTTATAAATGTGTAATATATTTTAGATATTATACTAATGCTGTTAATAACATATTTTATCATATTGAATATAAAAATTGTATCAAAAATTTAATAGAATTTCCTCCTAAGCCCTGAAGAGGTTGACACAAGTTTAATTAATAACAACAACAAATGTAATGAAGATATTGTATCAATTAAATAACTGAAAATAAAGAGTTCAAAACAAAACAATATTTTATATTGATTCCTCATAGTCATAGTCATAGTTGATAAAATTTTAATCATGAATAATTTATAGTCAACCAAATAAATTAAAGCTATTCTTTAATTAAAACAATAAACTTATAAAGTTAAAAAATTAAAATTATCTTGTTATGTATTATTTAACTAAATAATAATCCAATTATCAGATATAATAATAAGTAAATGTTAATATGTGAAATATATAAAATATTTTTGTAACTATTTTGATAACTTTTTTTTATTAGTAAACAAATAGATTTATTTATATTAATTTATATAAATATTTTAATATGTATTTTCTCTTTATAACAGAATGATATGTTTATCAGAATTTAATATATAATGCATTTTTTATTATTTTTATACATAATATAATATAATGATAATTTTATTCATAAACAACAATACTATATTTTTATATTAATTATATTAATATTAAATATACCTTTCTATCTCTAAAACCTAATTTTTGTTTCTTCTTTTTCTTTTTATGCTCTTCATGTTCTATGTGATCATTTTGTTTATCCATATCATCCACATTTTCATCTAGCAGTTCAGCTGCTTTGACATTACTAATAATATAATCTTTGAAACTAAATAAATTGACAAGTAAGCAATTTTAATGATAAATAATAATATAATTTGATTATGTAATTATATAGTTTAATATGTAGTTTTATTATATTACTTACTTTTTCCAGTTAATAACCAACCCAAACATTGTAATCAGTAAACTAGAGATATATATTGTTTGCAATTTATTATCTTTGTCTTTTCCATGTCCAAAATTGCGAACATACCTTTTTTGCATTAAGTAATCTGTATCTTTTTCCTGTTGATATTTAATTACTTTTTGCATGGGTGTCGAATATAC
>JABFQC010005823.1:0-11297 GCA_022817085.1 Psilanteris sp. ZL-2020 | reverse complement strand
CGTATATTGAGAAAAATTTCTGTTAAAAATTACCGTACCAAAACAGTACTTTGATGCGATGTTTGTCAACAAAGAATGATTACCGTTAAAACACAGTAAACATAGGGAAATCGAAGTAATGTTTACGATCTTTAGGGGTCATTTTTACGTGTTGACAAACATCGAATCAGAATACTGTTTTGGCACGGTAATTTTTAATAGAAATTTTTCTCATTGTAGATATGAACCCGAACCCAAGGAGATTCGTTTTGTGACAAATCTATACGGTTTATACACGGAGAACAATGAAATTGAAATTTTACTATAAAATAAACAAACTGACCCTGGACGAGACAAACTTCAAATTTATCTAATAAAGTTCTTTCTTGTTTATGCTACATTTTTACCATAACTTTCGAGATACTTTGGAAGTTTGTTGCATCCAGGGTCAGTTTCGTGTATTTTATAGTAAAATTTCCATTATACATTTGTCTCCGTGTACGGAAATAGGCGCTTGTTCGTCACCTTTCTTATACAGAAACGGGTACTTTGTTTGTGGAAACGGAAGGATCAAATAGTTGTAGAGCAAATCAGTTTTATAACAATAAAATGATGTCACTAATGTACTGATACATAATAATGTCAGATTAAAAGATTTTGAGAAGCCGATAATAATTTTAATGATCTAACATTTTTCCGCTATTACGTCGAACAGATTCGAGTAACAATTTAAAACCCGTAATTGCTGCAATTATTTCGTACTATTTTCTGACATAATTGATTTAGTTTTAGATTTATTTCAAATTAAGCATCTCTTCTTATTATGAACATTTTAAATTTGTTATATGTATGGAAGTAAATGAGGGTTTGGTAACCCGAAATAAGCAAAATTATAATTCTTCATTTTATCGGAATAACATTATAGTAAATATCTATTTCACACACGAAATATTAGGGCAGCCTTGAAATGTTGTAAAAGGTTTTGTCAAGTTTTTTACTTGTCAATAATCGTGTCGCCTGAGAAAAGTTAAATTTTTCAAATTAAACATGGATTGTTTAACTACTACTACCTTTGCGTGATCAAGAATGTTTATTAAAATGAAAAAAAAATTTATAATTTCGTAATCATAACTAAATAAATAAGTAATAGTATATTATTATTATTATTATTATTATTATCAATCATTAATTTGTCAACATAAAGATCAATATATCTATAAATTTGTATAAAAGACTATGTGATTTATTAGCCATACGAGAACAAAATATAAATCATATGAGAATTACATTTCATTATGTACTTTTTATATACAATTCATAAATTGTAAAATTATGAATCTGCAATGTAATCATATATTAGTTGCGAAAATATAGTTTATATTATACAGATGATTATGAATTTATATCGTAAAAGGACGGTTATTCATTTTTTGACGTACGTTATTAATGCATAAAATAAAATAAACAGAACAAGGGATGATATTATTGAAATTGAAAGTAAATTACTTGTATGATCTCCATGTATACATGGAGAAATAAGTTATATTAAAAATAATTATACATTATATGGTATTTCAGGGATTTGTAGAACAAAATATTTCTAAAAATATTATACGTCCTTCTATACAATACAATATCTAGTTATATTTTATAAGACAAATATCTATAAAGTACAGTAATTTCCATAATACTAATCGTAATATTCTTATAATGCTACACTTATAAAAATATCTTTATACCTTTATAGCACGATACAACGTGATTCTATAATAGCATTTTATACCTACTAATTTAGTTTAAATTTGTTGCTAAACTTGCAGCGCTTTAAACAATAAAAGCATGGTATTCTTTCGTACTAAAATTTTGCACAACTCTCATGTAAAAATAGTATGGATTTATGCAACGAAAACATACATGCATGACAGCACTGCATTTTTGGCATAAAATCGTGCTTTTGTGCTTCGATTCTGATACTTGCTTTGTATGACATATTTAATGCTTATTAAGTTTGATTTCAAGTATAATTAGTACGAAATTGCTTACTATCACAGATAGAAAATTCTCGTACAATAAAAGGAAAACTTTTTAAGCAATGATGGTTAGATATTTCTTTCAGTGTACAAATATAGTATTTTATAACGTAACTTTTTTCTATGTGCATTATTCATTTACAAACATTTTCAATAAAGTGGTTACTATAACAATGTAATAATATTAAATTTATATATACTATAAAAACATACAATTAATACTTTACATGAATAAACAATATTAATAACGTGCATTATGCATAAAATTGTACAGATTACATTTTAATTTTAAATTTTATAATCAATTATATGGTTTTAAATATTTATGGTGATTAAGATAAAACTTGTTAACAATTATACGTTATATATAAATATAACATTATTAATCTATTATTCAGGTTGCAAAAAATAAAGAAAAATTATTATTTTAACTGTTAAATATGAACAAATATCACACTTTTTTAGACGACAGATTAATGTTCGTCACAAATTTATCCACGCTTCGCATAAATATTTAATCTTCAAAGAAATAATCTCATTGAAATAAATAAACTCGATCGCTTTGACAAATATTTTCAAATGCTTTCCAGATGGAGAGTTACTTGAACATCTCCAGCCTATTAACTTAAAATTATAGCCTTTTATGTTATATGAAAAAATATATTTATATATATATACATATATATGTAATTAAGAATTGATAACCGCTAAATTAATTAAACACGGTATATTACGTATAGTAAATTAATTGCAAGTAAACATGAAACTTCACAACGAATAAAGAAAATCATTTTTATATTAAAGCGTAATCTTATACACGCGAGCTGAATATTTTATCATTGATTGAACCAAGATTTTGTTGAATATTTCGTTCGTTAACTGAACGAAAGATTAGTTAAATGCTTTTTAATTCAACAAAAATCTTCTCCGTGTGTATATTAAATTTGTATAAATTATATCTTACACCGCAGACTATTCATAGATTTTTGAATTTCGTAATAAACTTTTGTAAATGAAAATAACTGATATAAAACTTCGCAAGTATCTAATGAACTATAAGCATCAAATTGTTATTTGTCTCACGAAACAAGTATTATATAATGTTAACGCACGTAAAAATATGCCTATACTTGCATGTAACAATTAATTTGTCAAATTAATATTCCATAAATAACTTAGACCAAAATAAAATCTATAAATGATTTTTCACGTTTTTGATCTTCGACAAATTATTTTATTCTGTTTCTTCCGATTTTCCCAGCATATTTCGTATATTTATGATTTATTTATACTTCAACAAATACGTATTTCAATATCAAATTAAGAATTGTATTTCTTCACATGAATCTTTAATTAACTGAAAAATCGTTTAGCGAATATAAAACTGCGAGCGTTATGCTTTAAAAGTATCAACTAGATAATACTTATCATTGATTCAATTGTATTGTTGGAGTGCGAAATTAAGCCGTCTCTTACTACGTTATTCGTTTTCGTGTTTTGATTAAAGAGTCATACGAACAATGATGTTTTAGTATGCAATAGCGCTACTCGGCCCTGACGACACGTGTACGGAATAAGTGCACGTAGAAATGACAATGTTCTCTCAGTTTATTAACATTAATAAGAGTATTCTGGCGAGTAAAATGGGAAATTAATAATCCTCTTTCATATTTACCGACTCAACTGAAAATAAGGCAATGTTTATAACGTACGAAATCACAATGTCAACCAACGTATTGTTGCAAATTGTTTTTGCAACGGATCATTTAAATCAATACAATTAATTTAATTAAATTAAAGAACACTGGCTCATTGTGATAGAGTAACGTGTTTAAGAGGTAATTTGTATTTGCTGTATATAATACTGAAAATTAAATTTAATTATTTAAATGTGAAAATATATCGTTATTTTTATTATGAAATAACTGGTGATCTCGAAATGATTAATTTATTTAGTTTTCGAGTCAATATATTTGTAATAATATTATATTAAACGTAATATTTAATTTTACTTTATATCATATTGTTATAATATATAATATATTTGCACATAACTAATTTCGGTGGGTGTGATATACAATAATATCACTTTTATAATTAATAAATACAAATAATAAAAAGAAAATATTATATTAGATTGGATATAAAAACGTGTATGTTGTTGAATATTTACGAGCATATTATTTTAAAAAAGAAACATATTTTATACGTACATGTTTCTGTTTTGAAGTTGTTTGTATAAAAAGCACCACTAAACGAGTTATTACCCTTTAATTCTTAATCCGCGATATCTCAATTTTCGGTATACTTTTATGACAAATACTATTTTATATGCAGCAGCAAAAACATATTACTATACGAAATATGCCCAGGGGAATAAAATTCTAGCTGTGTTATGGAAATTCATTGGACAGATCACGACATCAAGCAGTCATAAACTATAATTACACGCGAAGAATTATTGTGAATTTCTAATCTTTATTGAACTTTGATCAATACAGATTTGTTTGCACGTCTTAACGATTACTAATGCAGTTATATTTTACCATATTAATTCGATTAGCATTCATAGTTTTGTAGTTTGTTAAAATTATTTTTCGATCGGTTTCTGTTAATTTGAATATATTATACACACACTGAAAAAAATTTAATCTTACAAATTTTACCAAACTATAGATAGTAATAGTAGGAAAAGTGAGCAAAAATGTAAATAAACATTAGACGATATCGTTGTTTTTATCATTTGTTTGGTAATATTTGACATATTTTTTAGAAGTTACTAACTATAATTTATTATATTAGTTACATTTTTGCCCATTTTTACTACTGTTATTATCTAGTTTGGGCAATTTTGTAAGATTATTTTTTTCAGCGCATGGTCAAATTTTATTAAGCCAATAAAAATGAAAGAAATGTTATTTCATCAATTTGAATGGATATAAAATAAAATACAGTTTGAGAATTTATAAAATTAGTGCATCAATTTGTAAACTCCGATAAGCGAAATACAATTTTGGTACGAATACAGGGAAACGCTATTTTATAAAAGCAAAGAAAGAACAACACTCTTGGGATCATTTTCGAATGATATCTTGCTTATACGTGGAGGATTTTCTTTGACAAAAATACGCTGAATTTTATATTTCTAAATGAATGTCCTCATATTTATTCATGCAGATAAAAATTTAAGAAACGTGCGCCCCTTTTAGTACGGACTTCATAAAGTTTTCAAATTACATTTTAAAGTTTAACTTTGGAATTTTTCAATGCAAGCAATTTAAAACATTATTCTTACAATTCGACACTTTCTATTAGTCATTTTTGCATGTTTTTACATAATTTATAGTTACACATTTTGTTATTTCGACAGTTCATATATTTAATAAATTTTAGCTGCATGGCTCAAAGTTATGCTTTAATTAATATTTAAACGTGTACTTTTATAGTACTTTAACATAATATAACGTATACAAATGAACTTTATCAATTCAATTATTTTCTCGCTGTATAATTTTGTATAAATGGTCTATGTGTAATCTATTTTTTGGTTAATATTAAATAGATTATTAAATGAATGCAATATAGTAAAGCTTCCGTTGTAATAATAGCGATTATTTTATGACCACACGCTACACGTAATGTTCACATGTGTTGCACTCTCAAGATTGCACCTTTTGCAATTTGTGCGGTTTTCCCAAATAGAATCTATGAATAATTTTCAAATTTTACGCTGTTTTCGGTATAGTGGCGTTGATTGAACATTTATAAATTAATACAATGCATTATTATGTTCAAATAATATATGTCACTCGTGTTATATGCATATTTTAGTTTTAAATTGATTACAGGTGAAAATAAATCAAATAAATAGTTAATTCATTATTAAATTAAACAATAGTAATATTATTAATTACGGATAAAGATTATATTTAAAAAATTTCAATATAAATAGTAAAACTAGGTTACTCTTGCAAATCTGATAAAAATTACTATATTATATAGTAGAATAATCAGTACACGTGATAATTAATTCAATTCATGTAGCATTTTTTATTATACGATATAGTTACTTTTATCGGATTTGCAAGAGTATCCCGCAGTTGTACTATTTATATTGCGTTTTTTTTATAAATATAATTTTTCTCCGTGTAATAGTAATGGCAACAACACGGAAAAAATATAATTGAAAATTTACTACAAAATAAACGAAACTGACCCTGGACGAAACAAACTTCAGAATTTGTCTAATAAATTATATGGTACACGGAAAGAAATTTGTATTGAAATTGATTAGCATTTAGCATTGTATTAAAAATTATACTAGCAAAATATTAAATGTGTGATAGTAGTGTTCTATTTTTAAATTATATACTTAAAAATTAGTAAGTATTGCACATATTTTAGTTGAAATTGCTGAAGTTTTCACTTCAGCAACACTTCTGTCAAACAATTGATATTTTTCGAGTATTTTTTAATATTTTGTTTTTCCGTGTAAAATAGTGGCAAGAAAAAACATAGTATTTTCTTTCTTGTTTATGCTACATTTTTACTATAATTTGCAAGATAAATTGCAAGTTTGTCTCATCCAGGGTCAGTTTCGTTTATATTATATAGTAAAATTACAATTATATTTTTCTCCGTGTACTTTTTTATTTTCAACTACAAACACGCTTTGGATGTAATGTAAGATTAATGTTTTATAAAATATATATTAATGGCTGCGCCACGTCGTGGTTTTTAGTGATATTAATGGGTTACAAATTTCGATTTGTTTAACTTATTATAAAATGGAATTAACAAAGCAATTACTTTAAAGAACAATATATAATTATTAAATATTAAAAATGATATTATTGGTATTTGATTGATAATGTAATTACTTAACGAAATCTTCGATCCCAAAAAGATAACTATTTAACAGAACTATTTTGTAAATCGCGTGCACGTTAATTGGATATATTGCATAACTAAATTTGACGAGCTCCAATCAGTTAATTTGCAGAGTTGAGTTCAATGAGATTATAATGAAATTAATTTATTCAGACCATAATTGAAATGAAATTGTTTTAAGGCAGGTGGACGTTTTTTTATCTAAAGCGACAAGCACTTAATTACACGACAACAGTTTATGTTGAAGCAAATCTAATGCGACATATCTTAACACGTATAATAAAATAACTCCGACATCCGACTTTGCGATCGTGTTTTGCATCGCTCGGTAACTCGTGTGTGGGTTTTTACTCGTAATCAAGCACTCCGGCCATCCCGTAATTGAACTTTCTTAATGAGGAAACTCACTGCATTATGTTTATTATGAAATGCCGTCAATTTTCATATCAAATAATTGATTTTATTTAAATTGTATGGTAGGAAAAATTGCAAAAATTACACATTAATAATCAAACGGTTTAAATTTGATCTTTATGTTTGACAAGGGGTTATCTCATTTTATCTCTTATCTATTGAATAATATCTAAAACAAAATGATGCTTGTAAGTTTTTCACAATCAATGTATAGTAAAATGTATACTTTGATAACTGCACCGAGAGATACGTGTTTTGTTAGAATATATATATACTAAAATAATTTTTCAATATTCGATGCAATAATTTTGTATGAATATTAATTTATTTTTATTTCATATAGAATTACTTGCGCAAACAAGATATTAAGTATTAATTTTTGTTATTACATTTAATAATGAAAATTATTTTACATTTTAAAATTAAAAAACTAATATATATGTTATATCAATATATGCATTATTACATATTTTGATTTATTTCACTTTACGCATAAAAGTACATATATATAATATGAAATAAGAAAATTAAATTTAACACATTAAAATATAATACAAAATACATTCGTAGTACATTACTGTATTGTAATTGTAATATGTAATATGTAAATTACGCTATTCACATTCATTCGCGTTAAATTACATACTTCCAGCATTATATTTATCACTTGTGAGAAACTTGTGCTCGCGTCACTTACAACCAACATTAAGGTGGTTCTTCAATCAATTTCGACAGATATTGCAGATTTCGTTATATTTTTGTTAATTTATTCAATATTTATATTATGATTCTTAGATTATGCGTTAATTTATTTTTCGTGTATAGTCGCATTTGTCTAGAATTTATTTAATGTTAAGAAAATCAATCTCACATAACATTAAAAACGTAAATAAAAAATTCATTTTTGAGGTGATAAAAAAGCGAATTTACTAATTACGTCGAGAATATCAATAGAAAAATAAGTTCCCATCAGCAAAAAATGTGAGCAAATACTTGCATTTATTAAAAGCAAAATTTAATACTGCAATAAAAGAAAACACTATTCCGTTCCATTAGACATATGAAGTTAAGGTTGTTCTTTATAGAAAACGGTAATAAATGTATAACTAAATTTATTTATGGATAAACATAATCAATGATATTTCAACAATGAAAAATCGATACACGTTTAATAATGTTTTGAGAAATGTATTGGAAAAATTGTTTTAATTTGAAAAATCTATCAATTTTTCATTTTACTCATATTTTCTTAACCAATATATAAATATACATGAGAAATCGTATGTAAATGGCAATACTAAAACATTAGTAATCTATATTATACAATTACATTGTTTTTTTGATTTCTATTCAAGTTTTTATTTATTTTTTATCAGATTGTTATTTTTATCAATTAGTGAATTATACGTGGGTTTAATTTCATTATAAGTGCATTTAAAAGAACAATTACTTTTATTTATATCCTAGAAAACATAAAAATATATTTTTGTATAGATAAATATATTGTAAATATGTTTGACATTTATAAATAAATATATTAATATATGACAAACAAATATTTACATAATCTATTTTAAACATATTTGCAATATACTGTCGATATATTGCAAATATATTTTTACTTTTACTAAGGCAATTAATTTTAAAACAAGACAAGTTTTTGAAAGGAGAACCATTTTTAAAAAACATAGTCCTAGACGTTCAAATAAAATTTCGTGTATATTTGTCTGTTATAAATTATATGTACATTTTGGAATTAATATTGCGACGAATGCAACAGGTGCCATTTGATTCATTAATCAGCTTAGTAGATTGTCATAAATTGATCTAAAGTCTATCGTAATTTGATACATCTTATATTCACAGAAAGAAGATTATGCGTGAAACAGCGTGTCAATATTGATATCGGGGTGGACATGCTGGAAACTCGTGCTATATGTTTGATTGTGTCATCGTAGCGCAGAAATATCGATCTCGGTCATTGATATGCAATGTTTCGCACTCATCGAATTTACATTTCTATTCGTCAATTAAATGAATTATAATAAAAGTAATTCGCTTATTTTCGGATTTTGAATTCAACCCTTCTATAACAAAATTGAACTATATTTCTAAAATGAGATTTTCACCATTGCTTTGATTTAATTTTGGTAGAATTTAATATATAATACAATATATACTTGTATGTCAATGAAAATGTACTCAAACGATACTGTTTTTTCAGACCGTGGATGCAGTCAGGGGCCAGCGGTGGTAGCGGTGGTGGCCATGGCCCGTCCGCCGGAAGCGGAACGGGGGATGATGAAGCGCCCAAAGATCCGGGCGTTCGAATTACTCATCAGTCGTATACAGAGAAAGATTATGAAGGTGAGTCCTATCGATTCTTTCATCGTAAATTGAAAAAAATATATATAGTACTTACGATTTAAGATACTTCGCGGTATACCCTGATCAAAGCTTTGAACGGATGAAAGTGACAGATGACGTTTCTTTTGTCAAACAAGTTTTCAGAAAATACATTTAAAAGTAACATACACATTTAAGAAGTATTTTATGTTGAATTTATTGATAAATGGTAAAGAAAATATATATATAGTTTTAAATAAAATATATGATATACAGTTCAATTTATATTTAGAATCGAAGATTAGGATTTCATTACGAAATGACTGTATTATGTTAGTATACATATATATATATCTGAGATATCCGTATTTCTTATATAATACTATTTTATTCTATAATTAAATCAGCGTGTTTATTGTTCAACATTCAACCAAAGTAAAACTGAATGGTTAAAATGTATTCAATTAAACATTACGACAAAGTTTCTTCGAGAGAATCGGAGTTTGATGTTTATACATGAGTAAATGTTGTTCTCATAATATTTTTCTTGAGTTTTGCTTGAGTTTTACATGCATTTCGTTACGATATTTCTTAAAACAATTTTGCAAACATAAAATAGCGCGCGCGTTTAAGATCTGATTTGATCGCGAAGTTATAATAACAACTTATGTTTTCCTTTGATGCATAAAATGCGAAAAAAATGAAAGTAAAGTGTAACAACTCGCATTGTAAATTTCTCGTCCATAAAATCGAACAACTAAAGAAATTTTGTACAAATAAAAATTGATGTGTTTATTTTGTTATTCAGATTTGATATTGAATCATACGTGTGATTATGCATAACAAAAGCAAAAAGGCGCACGCGTATGCAAATTGCATTGTGTGCATCGCTTCAAAACAAAGGGACGAGTTTCTTGGTAAATTTGCAATGAAACACGCGTATCGACGATTCGAATATAATTTATAAGCGATATAAAAATGTATTCAGAATATTCCGAATGACGTGTCATTGTTAGATAATAACCAATTTTGTACGTAAATATTTCTTTACATCATGATCCAAAAGTTGTGAAAAAAAAAATTTAAAATATATTTTTTATTTTAAGAGACATTAAGGGTTTCAAACTGTATGTATCGTATTTTCAATATTTTATTAATATTATATATACATTAATTAATATGAGATTTGTATTTTTATAATTTTTACTTTTAATCATTTTTGTTTAATTTAATAATGTTTTCATTATTAGGTATTATTAAGATAATTTACTACAAACTACTGTAAAAATTAAAGAAACGTAAAACTTTATTTCGTTTTACATATAATAATATTAACACAACAAAATTTATCTTTTTTTAGTAGTATCGTAAATTAAACCTACAAATGTCGGTACACTGAGAAAAAATTACTTAGTAAGATCTACCGAAAAGTTTAGTTAAACTACACAGAGAAAAAATTCTGGTAACGATTACCAGAATTTATGGTAATCGTTACACAATCATCCTTGACTTGATCATTTTGGTAAAGCTAAGCATGTATTATTGTAACGAATTCTAGAATTCTAGTAATGGTTACAAAAATCTGCTAATGTATACATTAAAACATGTTCACCATAACCAGAATAGTATTTTCAAAGA
>JABFQC010005822.1:0-11297 GCA_022817085.1 Psilanteris sp. ZL-2020 | reverse complement strand
CTTGGCTGCTCTGGGCAACAACAGGGTTAGCTCAGGCTTAATCAAAGAATGCGTCAGAGAACTAAATGCGGTGGGTCAATGTACCAGACTCACTTTACATTGGGTCCCTGGCCATAAGGGAATTAGAGGCAACTATTTGGCGGATAGATTAGCAAAGATGGGTCTGCGTATGGGGATCTTGGAGAACACCACCGGACCCGACAAAAAGCTAATCAAATCACTAATAGAAAACTGGATTCAAGGCGAACAAGGTTACCTTAACTTCAAAAAATTAGTATTTCTATGCAACAGAATCTTCCCACAGAACTCTGGATTATTCGAGCTTGTATGAAATGAAAGCTGCATCCTGAAATAATTTTCATTGGTACGCGGCTCTGATTATGGTTAATTAAAGGGGTGAATAAAGGACGACCAGCCCAGGTTCCTTAGAGGATCTTTGATCCCCCCTCACTATTATTATTATTATTATACAAGACTACAACATAGAGATCCAATACTTCGAAGGTAACAAAAACATAATACCCCATGCTCTGAGCCGACAAAAGCCTGGTATCAGCAATGCTTCTAAAGATAGAAGAATAACGATACCACAATTACCTCAACATATGATTAATCTATTTATACATGCTTATGTTTAATTGTATATGCGAATATTAATTAAGCAAATTATTAACATGTACCCAGATAGAAAATGTAAAATTTTAGTGGTATTAATGTTAACACAATGCTGGCATAAACATTGCAGATGTGTCGGAATATTGTTCACATTAATTCGCCCATGATGCAAGCTTTAATGCTCCCATAATGCAACCATTAATGTTCCATTGATGCCTGTAAAATAAAAATAAATAAAAAATAAAATTCTCAGAATTTGAACGCATGAGTTTCAGTTTGTTATTCAAATCTCGGAACCACTTGGCTATACGAACAGTAAAGAGTTTCAACAATGACAAGCACAGCGGTAAATTTTAACTTTATTATTTTATTGTTTTACTTTAGCATGCATTAACAGACCATTAATGCTAGCTTAATGCTAGCACAATATCACCATAACACTAGCAATTAATTCTGGCATAATGTTCACATAACCGCGACAGATATGTCAGAATATTAGTTTAAAATAATTGGCATTAATTATGCATTAATTTAAACATTCTTGTTGCATAATGCTTTCATTGGTAAACTTTCACTGCTAACGCTAACATACTATAGAATTATGCGACTATTCATATCCGAACATTAAACGAGCCGTATCGATCGAAAGATCATGATACTACTATCTGAGGTTACGCCGGACAAGGACTGCTGAAGCGTATTGAATTCGCTCAGGCTCCTACTCTTCGGAGTCAAAGAGTTAAAAAACAATCTAGCCTCTCCAGATACCTTTATTGGCAATAAGTGACGTATAAACGAAAAAGCCAACTCGTGGCCAAGTCACCTTTTGCTGACTATATCCAGCTGTAGAATTGGATTTTTCCAAGATACAAATTTGGATTTATGTTTCTGCTGGTTGAACTTATGGTATGTTTGACCCAGACAAACATACAAAACTCTCTGATATTAACAAAATGAATTTAATATTAATAAAATTAAACGTCAAAAATGGAATCATCTTACGACTCACTTAAGTTTTAACTTTTCATAATAGTTCAACTTGAATTGATATTTTAAATTAGTTTCCATTAAATTAAGGAAATATACTGAAAAAAAAATTACGGCTGAAATGATTTCCAAAACATTCAAACTCTGTCGAAATTGGATAAACAGATTTAGTTTTATGTTTATATTCTTGATTATCCAATTATGAAAATAATAATCGGCAGATTTAAATCTTACAAATCAAACCGGTTACTATATTAATAAAATACAAGATTCAAATTAACAGAAACGAATTGATTGTGGCGATATAATAAACATTTTCAATAAAAACGCTTTTTTTAACATATTGCTTATTATAAGATATTCGTAAATAGAATTAAACATCGTAAATCGGAACTTACTTAATTTTGCGACTAACTGAATAACTATACTGTCACCAGCTATGGCCCACCGTGTTTCGAAAGCCAAATTATCTTGAAGTACTTCACAATTCAATTTGGACTGGAAAATTTAAGAAAAATTATGCAGGTTTGATAACAACAATTACATATTTCATATTATTAGTCATTGACTGATTTCCATTAAAACATCTCAACGAAAATTTTTAGTCCTACATCACCCCTAGCGAACCATTATTAACACTCTTTAACATACTTAACTACTTATCGAATATTAGGTCCTTTTTAAGACTAAGACCTATTTATGTTTTTTATTAAGAACAATTCATAGTTCTAGAACGTTTCCCAAATACCCGGTACATAACTGCTCCTATTGGGAAAACGAGAAATTACAACCGTTTGTAGGGGCTAAGTAGGTGGTATTTTTATACAATTTCGATAACTTATAGGTGATAAGTAGGGGTTAAATTTCACCAAAGAAATACAATAAATATGCCAATATTTAAGCAATCTTCCATATGTATAGGTCTATTTACAGGGTGTTCCGGGGCAGCTATATATAGTCCCGGGGCAGTGTTATTATTTTTAAATTAAGTTTTTAACGCGTAAAACAAAAGCTATTTAAAATGCAATATGCTTATCAAAATAAATACTTTTAGCGTTACCCAGGAATAACGACATGGACGTAGTATTAATTTGTTTCTATGGGGTGCTTATTTTAAGTCAGTTTGTTTGGCGAAGAAAATGTTGATTTATGCTTAATTGTTATTTTTGTTATTTCCATCATATCGTATTCTACTTTTGTGGTGCAAGGACGTATTTCTACAATGGAACGTCTTATTGAACAGAAAACAATATCTCTTTTGATGATGAAAGGTTAGGGTTTATTAACAAGATTGTATGCTCAAGTGAAAACTTTTTTCAATGAGACTTCTAGTGCTGAAGGACAAGAAAAATGCATGGTATTGACAATAAGTCAATCTCAGGCCTATCCAACATGCCTTATGGTAATACTAGGCATATGCAACACAATGAAATCGTGGCCACGTAATGTCTAGAAAAACGTGGTGACGCCACTACTGTACTAGTCGGGCAAGATTTTCACGTTGTACTATACTCGTGAAATTATTGAAAACTAATCTAAAAATTATATTACAAATTATATGTTTTATACATTCATTATTTTAATTTTAATTTTATTTTAATTAAAATGATATATTGAAAAAATATGTATATCAATTTGCTTAATACATGTAATACTTAATTTTACACATATATTGAAAATAATTTAAAAAAATTACACCACCCGATAACAAAATTAAAATAAAAATCGTTTTATATAAATTCATATTATATATAATAGATAATTGTATGAAGTATTAATATAATTTAGGTTAGACCAGCCACATACGAATTCATAACTTTTCTATGTTATCCTGTGTTTTCGAAATGTCCCTGAAAATATAGTTGTGTGGTCTGTTTGAATACCAAGCATAACGGTATAGCCGTAGCGGGTAGGCGACTTAGATATTAGCGCCATCCACAACTTCAAGGACATTTCGTGAATAGCAAGTTCTACAAGTCGGATATGGCTGGGTTAGACTGTCAACTGATTTGTGACGTAAACAGGACTATTGCACACGTGGCGCCATCGCGAATTTTTAGACAAACCATGAAACTCGGTTCTTGCATCCACATATAGAACGTTTCATAGGTCTGGGTAATACTAGTGTTAGTTGAAATGCTGAGTTTAAAAATCCGCTAGAGGGAGAAGAGTCGTTCCGACCGGTGATATCGGAGGTCCTTGAGATTCGTAAACTATTTAAATTCTATAAACCTGTTCAAAATGGAGCATTATTTGAATGTGTATTTCTTGTTAATAATTGTTTTTGTTATTTTTATGGACAAGTTTATATTTTGTATATGAAATTGCCAACACTTGCAATTTAATAATAATATGCTCATTCTAACTTTTTATTAATCAATATCTTTCAATATCTTAATCCCTTATTCCATTATGTTGAAAATTTTATTTGAAAATAAAATTTTCATAAATTTAAATATTTAAATAATATTAAAATGTATATTCTTCAGAATATTATTTTTTAATTTAAATTTACATTTTATTTAATTGTTCATACAATCATCATATCATATTCCTATAATATGTATAATACTCATAATAATGGTAATGTGGACAATTATGAAACTAATATATATAATCATTCGGAATGACACTTTCGGCAGTTGTATTTGTTGACCGTCAAAAAAACTCATCCGAATGTCTAGTAAGATAGGCCTGGTCAAAATCCGCAACGTTTTGAAGAAACACAAATTTCATCCTTTTAAACTGACGTTAGGAAATGAGTTAAATGATGCATTGGTTTTTTAGACGAAGCTACGTTTGAACTAAGTAGTAAATGCAATCATGGAGCTCCACCTCACTGGGGTCGTAATGTTCTTGGATACTTAAATAGTGTTTCCAAACAGATGGATCGGTTGAAGAGGAGCAATTGAGTCGTCTGCTAGATCACCAGATCTGACACCACTGGCTTTTTTTGTGGTGATATCTCAA
Source organism: Psilanteris sp. ZL-2020 (assembly GCA_022817085.1). Classification (NCBI taxonomy): domain Eukaryota; kingdom Metazoa; phylum Arthropoda; class Insecta; order Hymenoptera; family Scelionidae; genus Psilanteris; species Psilanteris sp. ZL-2020. Next base: position 6,725 of record JABFQC010005822.1, on the reverse strand, counting down.
AGATCGGGTTTTTCAAACTAAACCCTATAATTTATACGAATTGCGTCCAACAATCGTTCATGAATGTGAAGTAATGCATGCAGAATGTTTAACAAATTCTATCGAAGCCTATCTATCACCGACTTAATGCCAAGAAAAAAATGGCGAACAATTTAAACATCTGATATGAACATCTGATAGAAATATCCATAGTGAGAGGCAACGGGATTCACTTCAAATAAGCACCCCATAGGAATAAATTAATACTACGTCCACGTCGTTGTTCCTAGGTAACGCTAAAAGTATTTACTCTGATAAGCATATTGCATTTGAAGATAGCTTTTGTAAAAAAATGGATATTTTTATTTATTTGATTTAATGTGTATTTCTCGAGAAATCACCATTATCCCACTTATTTGATCTTTTTTGATTTTTATCGATTACAGCGCCATCTTCAAACTGAAATTCATTAACTCGTAGGTCAAATTGGAGTACCCACTAGGGGTGCTGGTGGGGGGAATCTTTGAATTCAGTGGATAGATTTTTGAAAAATATTTTACACGTATTTTTTTTTCTCGATTTGATGTTTATTTTTCGGGATATTCAACCGTCCTGGAATTTGTTCTACACCCTGTATATAAACAGCAAATAACTGTGTATGACAGCGACAAACTTTTACGCGTTAAAAACTTAATTTAAAAATAATAACACTACCCCGGGAATACACATGAAGTTGGCAACAGTTACGAATTGGCATGAATGACTACCGACGAATGAACATTAAAATACCGATATATGATTGATTGTATTGATTGAAATCTTTATTTGAGAATTTGGATAAATTGAGATATGAACAAGTAATTAATTAATGTCAAAGGCATTATTGTGAAATATTGTAATTAACGTAAATATTTGAGACAATTTCGTACTATGCGGATTATTTAAATAAATGGGGAATTTTGTAATTGTGGGATTTTGCGAGAATTAATTATACTAAAATGCGAGCGATATTTAGTTATATTTGTATTGATTATTGAATATAATTATTTATTACAAACGAATAAGTGAGTGTGTGAATGTATTAAAATAATAATTATTATTTAGTTATTATTTATTCAAAATAAGTTATTATTTAGTTGTAAAATCCACAAGAAATTATTGTAAAGTACGAATGTAAATTGTTTAGTTAATTTGTAATTAATGAATAACCGAAAACTAAGGACATTTGTGATTAATTTAAATAATTATAAAACATATTGTAATGAAATATAAAAACAAATATCCTGTTGACACATTGAAGAATTATATTAATGATATCGATATAGATTAACATAATAATATATAATTTTTAGAAAGTTCTAGAACAGTTTTTTCTTGAACACGTGTAATACATTAACATAATTTACACATTTTCGGACGTTTGGGTAATAAAGAGCAATAAAATGACGATTTCAACATAACCGTTTTAATGTAATCTGATGTAACATAGTATTTGAATAGTTTTCAATATTATTAGTTGTATATAAACATAGTATAATATTTTTCTTTAATTTTTAATATATTATTTATTAATGAATTAATAAAATGAATCTTAAATATAAAGATATAAAGTAAATATATAAAAACGAAATGCGTAGTATATTGTAACAAGATACAAAAATGAATTTACTAATTACGTCGAGAATATCAATTAAAATTTTATATTTATTATAGAAAAATAATTTGCCGTCAACAAATTCTTGCTTTTTATTAAAACGTAAAATTTAATACTGCAATAAAAGAAAACACTATTCAGTTACATTAGACTTGAAGAACCCCCGTAATTGGGTTTTGCTACTTTTATAAATGTAACTGACGATCCTTGGTGAAAATCTATTATGTAAACATAATACTGACGTCATATGGCGAAGATGACTGTTTTATATTTTTAAAAGTTTATTTAATTAATGTATTTAATTATAATTATCCAAGGTATATTATAAGTATATATTTTTCACATGGTGGATAATGGTTATTTACAACTTAACAGCATAAAAGAGGCTTAAAATTAAATTATTTTAAACCATTGTGGTAATTCATTAGTTATTACAGAACAAGTTTATTCGTTATCTATATAATATATAATACATATGTATTTTTGCGCGTGACATAGATTCAATTTACTACATTTTTTATAAATTTTAGAATAAATGTATTATACTATAAAATATATATTAAACGCAGAAAAATAGTATAGAAAACAATACTAGACAATATAGTCAATAAATATATACGTAAACATATATCTAATGTAGCAGTTCAGGACAGGAAGCCATATTGTCTCCCTTTTACACAATGTTAAATTCACGCTCATTGTCACATTTGGAGACAGTCATCAATTGCACAGACTGCTTCATGTTGCATTTGAGGGTAGACTCACAAACTACTGTACTGGGGTCCCCTAGGACCTCGCGTTTGGGTATGACTAGATATTTTCATGAGGGGGAGGGGTTGGGGGCGCAGCTCCCTTGCATTCCTTATGGGGTGATCGAAGGCCACCCAATGTACTCCGCCATATTTGCTCCTTCCAAAACAATTTTGGCATATCCGTAACTAGGGGCCTAAATGGGGTGCGTCTAAATTTGCACCGAAGGGTATATATGTATATATAAAACCAATATTTCGGGGATCTGAATAAGAATCATAATTTGATACCAATATCTCTATCTATAGTATAGTAATAAAAATTGGTAGATCGGTCTAAACGTTCATCCTGCAAGAGCATGAAAATTGATTCACAGAGTTTGATTGTTAATTCTATAGGTCAACTTATTTGTTGGTAATTTATAACTAAACTGGTAAATAATAATACGCATTCTCGTTTGTACAACATAAAAAATATATTTGACACTTTTAGTTAGTATATAGTTATAACGTACACCCAGTTGCATTAATTCGTGACCTAACTAGATCGACTATCTCACTTAGTTGACATTATAATATAACGGCAAATAAGTGAGATAGTCGATCTAGTTAAGTCACGAATTAATGCAACTGGGTATACAAGGGAATTTATTTACCCTTATATTTAGAATGGAAGAAAAGAAAACTTTTATTAATTTACTTTAAAAATTATATATTTTCTACGTGATTTTATGTTATTTTTTATTTTAGAATTTATTTCTATTATTCCAAATCGTTTATTCAATTTTTATAAAGTTTGTATATAATTATCATAAAATTAAAACTTTTATAAATTATTATAATATCATGATTGACATTAATACTATAATAGAAATTTAAGTATGAATATGGATAAAACAACAACATTAAAAATAAATTCTTTGAAATTGCATTATTAGAGCATATGAGTGGAGGATATATAAACGTTCTTAAAACGTTTAATTGTATAATTGTTAAATAAAATTGTATGTTTATTAAACGTAAAAATTTCCTGATTTCGTCTTTTGATTGTAGTCTAAATGTTTGTAGCAACGTAGTCAAAATATAAAAATGTAAACAAATTATTAATGTGTTTCATTATATGTATAACCTAAAATATAAACTTATTTTGAAAAATTGTAGTAACAGATATTCGAACTCGAAGTTATATGGTAAAATCACATTTCCCATGTCTAACCACAAATTTATTAAAGAGTGTTTACGCGATGAAGGCCTCACACCCATTGTGGTTTTGCGAGAATTGAAAAGCTATTGACGTTTGTTAGGGAGGCACCAAAAAGGCTGGAGAAATCTTGCGAGGGTGACAGGCTTCAACCAAGTGGTGTGATTGAGAAGGCTGAAACCCCCCAAAAGAGGTGCCGTCATAGGCGATAACGCAAGAGTCTGATAGCTCCGCCAACGCTGTTACAGCTGAGGGCTGAGGCCCAGAATTGGTCGAATGGCTTTTTATACGACCCAACTGTGGTGGAGTATAATCATGGCTTATTTTATATGGTGCGGGCTTTTGGGCATAATATTTATGTTCCTGCACATGATCGTGCTACATATCGTGTGCGGAAATGATTTTTACCAATTAGTCGTATAACCATTCGTTGGAACACTAACTTCAAAATTGCATATGCAAAAATGCTGCCAAATAGTAAACCTTATTGAGGTATCATTTTATTTTTTATTTCTATTTTTATATTTTATTTTGTTTAAACAATTAAATTAATTTTTTTGTTATATTAATTTATTGTTTAACGTGGGCGGTGTGTTCGCAATCGCTATCCGATTTATTTGTAATTTTAATTTTAAAATAAATACCGATGTTGTATTTGATCGATTTTGTTTTGAATGTAAACCGGTCTTTCTTTGTGATGTCATTAAACGCACGTGTGCGCGAAAATTTGAAGTTTGAAGTGTTAATAGTGAGGCGGATCCACGGGTCTCTTATCGATTACGCGCGATCGATGCGCGTTGTCATTCGCGGGGTCACGACATGGTCGCACGCAGAAGACATTGTTACAAGTCTTTCGGCGCAACAGTTCACTCGTGTGGAGTGACGTTTTGGCTGTTACAGTTTTGTTTTGCGTGAATGCAATTTTTAGCAACAACTTACTCAATCGGAGCAAGTTTTAGGTTCGACTTAACGAGGAGGTCGGGTTATGAGATCAAACGACACCAAAAAGTTGCCGCCGAAAACAAGCCATTCACAAAGTCCGGTTGAAGCTTCGACGATTTTTAACGCGCACGTGTTTGTAACATCGATTAAACAAAACGAATCACGCGATCTCACCAACCGTAATCGCATTTGTACACCGTTGAGTTAAAATTTTATCAGGTTTATCGTCTTTAAAAAATTCTCGTCGTTGTTTCAATCCCGCGTTAACGTCAGCCCCACCATCCATATACTTTGCTGTATCAGAGAACCATATAAGAGGTCTTTGCCCAGTGTCCGTAATTCAATAACGTTTCAATGTACGCGCGATAACCGTACGCATTGTTCGGCTGCGATACGAGCTTCTGATTAAAATAATCATCGACTTGACTAAACCACGAGTGTAGAAGTTTCTTGCCTGGTCCTGCCTTGTCATCGATAGGGGTGTCGGCTTTCTTCTTTATTATCTTGTAATCGGTAATCGACGATATCGGTTTGTAATGCACCCACGACCCCTTTTCAATCATTGTTTTCGTCGGCGGTAAACTGAACAAACCCAATTCCGACTTCATGCATTCGCAAGAGTGTGTATGTAGAAACGCTATTCTTAATACAAAAAAATATCTTCAATTGTTCGCTTTTTCACCGATTTTTTTCGTCCGGATTTTGATACTCTTCCTCGTTGAAAACGCGTTACGACGTATACTCCGATTTGGCTGTTTCCCGCGCTGTGATAATAATCCGGATACTGGTAGACGGGTTTATCAGCAACGTTTATCACCATTTGACACGTTTGAAATAACGCAACGTTACGGTAAGTGTACCGTGATCGAATGCGATGGGGTCGCCCGCTTCATCCCTTATATCTATTTCGATAGTTTCAAAATTTCTCTTCAAAAAAGGAATATATTTCTTGAAAAAGTACGCATTTTTGTGGATCCGTATTCGTAACTGCACAATTCGATTGTCACGACGCGCAACAACGGCGTCTGCACATCGCGCCCGTAACGTGCGATTCGCACACATCCGTATCAACGAAAATTACAGCCGCGATCGCGTTGGACAACGAAGCGGGATGCTCCGAACGTATTTCATCCAAGATCGGTAAATTTATTCCGTCTTTTGAAAGTTATTTCTACTGTAAAAATAGTAGAAATCCTATTTATACCGTTTGATAAAGTAATATTGTGCGCGGCCTCGCAAGTCGCACTCCCGGAGATCGTCGACGTTCGATACCGTGTACGGGCGGTGTATAAATTTTGTTCTAAGGCTAACGTGTTTGTTGTAGGCATTGTGTTTATCCAACCAATTCGATATTTTATCCACTGCAATTATGTTACCGTTCGGCGAAATTAATTTTCTTTTACTCGAAAAGCTGACAAGGTTCGCGGAATTTAGATACGCCTTCTTTAATTTATTCATCCTTATTGTTAAAATTTACAGCAACGTTAACTAGCTCCACGGTATTATTTTCCCCACGGCTCGGGTGCATCAGGTTGCGCGCCAACAGCGTATTGAGAATGAGCGTATTCGATCAAGCGCAAGAAACGCTAATACGTTTGTTCGAATAATTTAGAGGCGTTTAAAATGCTGCTCATCTCGTTGTCCAATCTCAGCATTTCGTTACCCGGCGTCTGCACGCTTTTCATTTTTGTATCATCCTTATTAACCGGAACGTTCGTCGTTCCCTCGCCCAGGCATTTTTTCCAAGATTTCGAAGCAGTCGCGTGGTAAGAGAATCTTTCTGGCGTGCTTCATGCTTGTTACCCTGTGTTTGCTTTTTAATCAAAATTAAAAACGTCACTTCAACCTCCGCGAGCAATGGAATTAAGAACTTACTGTTTCATATGATTAGGTTTTTTTTACCACATTCCCTTATTTTCTATCAATTTTCTCAATTGTCTGGGCTACATGGTAGACACAATAATACTTTTAAATTTGAATTTTAATATATTAAAATTATCTCTGCTTTTTTGAAACTTTGTTTTAATCACTGCATCGATATTACGTCACAGAATTTACTTTTTGTTTCACTAATATTTGTATGAATTCTTATTATATACATTAGGTAAATATTATCACGGGTTACAACCCTAGTAAAAACATTCATGATTGTTGCTTGATCATTCTGAGATTTCTGCTACATAAATCTCTACTTAAATAA
>JABFQC010005821.1:0-11297 GCA_022817085.1 Psilanteris sp. ZL-2020 | reverse complement strand
GTGTAGTCATGTTCTAACCATCTATTGAACTCTTCTACCAATGACAGAAGCTAAAATATTTGATACCATATAATTTTGGTAACTCTCCAGTAATAACAATATTTAACAAAATATGTGTTTAATAAATTGTTGTATGTGTGTTATATTTAATAATATTAGCAAAGATAAATGAGATTAATGTAAAATGCGAACATTTATCATTCAATTATTTTCAGCAATTAGTATTTTACATATTACACTTAAAGAAATAATCCTACAAATTTTACTGTACTATATTATAAACAAAAAAAAACACATATGATAAATTATGGTTAAAACTTCAATAAATGTGTTAAAAATTACCATAAAATCTGAAAAAAATTATAATATTTTCAGGTATTTATTTACATTTTTTCCCTTTATCCGATGTTTACAATATTGTCTGGTAAAGTTTGCAGGATTTTTCTTTCAGTGTACTTAATAAACAAATTGAATATAATCTGTATTATTCAGAATTTTAAATATTAATATATTATATAATAAAATCTAATTTGATCTACTTATCGTAGGCATTTAAAAAAATAGTTTTTTTATTTCATTTTGCATTAATTTTAAAACATTACTTTAACACCAAACTTTAAATTAATACTTTATTTTGATTCTATCAAAGTTAATTAACAGAAATACATCTAGATATATTCTTAGAGACGAGAATTACATATTGTGAATTTCTTTTGAATGTCAAGTATTTGCAGCAGTGGCTCCGTCTCATTCTTACGTATTGAATGTATGTTTTTGACGTAACCCTTTAAAAGGGTTGCGGTATATTGCAGTACTGTTAACTGATTTTCACTTCTATGAATAAGTAAATGATTGAATGACGTCATTAAATTGTTATATCAAATATTACCGTACAATTATTCAAGTTGCACATTTCATCTTAAGATTGTTTTCTTCAGCATAATCAAAACAATACTCATTATCAAGAAATGTATGAAAAGATTAAAAAAAATAACAATATTTTTATAAATATAATAATAAATATATTCATATATGTATAACTATTATAAAATATCTTCTTGTTTAATTAATGTAAAAGAAATTTGTATAGATATTTATCTAAGTTAGTAAAGGAGTTAACAAAAATAAAACATGTTAATGTGATGATTATAATAACAATATTTATAATATCTGAAGGTACATACTAAGGCATCGTTATTAATATTCTATTGAATTGATAATTTATTTTAAAAGTAGTCTACCCATCTAATAAATGTCCCCGTTGATTGCAGCTTCTCCTGGTTAATCGTTGTGTGCTGTGCCGAAACTCCTTCTAATTTTCAATCTCTTTTTAAATTTAGTTTTTACAGTACTAATAGAAATATTAAGTTTTACAATCTGTAATATTTCTAGTACCTACATGGTGCATCATATAATAATATTAAAATCAAAATCATTTTCAAATTTTCTTAGAATCTAAATACATATTTTAAAATAATACTAAACTATATGTACAATACCATTTCATGACAACTAAAAGTTTTAATGAAATTACTTCAAAACTTTTATTTTGTTTTAAATATTTGATTAATGTTCTCACAAGTATTTTATTTATTTTATATTGATCATAATTTTTTAATTAATTTTAAATTATTAACTAAAATTAGACACTAAATTTGTCACTTAGTCAATTAAAGCAAAAAATATTTTATTTAAATAAGTTATTTAATCATATTATTATTATAATTATTATTTTTGAATAATTTAATATCATAAAAGGGATCTATCTCATGTTGTATATCTTAATTTAAAAAAATACGATAAAATGTCTTTTTTAAAACAAATTTCATTAAATTCCTACAATTTATGTGATTTTGTTTCATATAATATTCAATAATAATTTTCACAGTAATCAATTTTATGAAGAAAAACACATCATATTTCATAGTCAAAACATTATTAATATTATATTTAAATTAATTTAATAAAATTATAAATATATGTTTTTATTTTTTATATTTTACTACTCAATTATAGCTTGAAATTTAGTTACTACCTAGTTGTTATCTTTATTATCATATTTGAAGTATTATATCACCTTTAATTTATTTATTATAACTTTCACGTTAGATTGATATATTAAGTATACTATAATACATTATAATACAAATCACTTGTTTTTATAATCGCCAACAAATTTTAAAACGCAACTTTAACATAATAAAAAACTCATTTACCAAAATATACTGTTACTCAGAGGACTGGGTGTGAAACATAACACAATTGCATTTTATATGTCGATGAATTTATTGCATCAAATAAACTTGTATTTACAGCAGAAGACACATACATATACATATATATCTAATCTAGTGAATATCTACATATATTACTTTGTATACTCCATTCTTTAGCTAAATGCTTACTTGTTCATGTTATTGCGATTTAACTAATAGTCACCATACAAGTTTTTATCCAGATGGATCCTGATAAGGGCTCGCATTGAGCGAGTGTCACTTTGACACGCTAAATGATAATTCTTATTTATTCTTCGTCAGTACGTGTAAACAAAATGGCATATCGTTTCCGACAGGTATGTTCCCCCGCAGGAATCCATGTATTACAAAAATAACTATTTCAGAAATCTATAGTTCCGCAAAAACACCGAATTGATCGTCACCGATCAGGCAACAAAATGACTTTAAGCCGTGAAAACCGTCTCAACGCTCTCGACTCGCATCCGAACCGGCATTTCAATGGTGACGCCATCTATCGTAATTCGACTCGGTAATCGACCGTTACCCTTAAATCTACTATCACACAAGTAAATATTGTTCGTATTGTTTTAATATCTCATTCATTTGATGTTCATTTTGTATCCATAAACGCGCGTTTCTCGTCGACTCTAAGGTATTCTCGTTTAAAGACGTTAGTTGCTTACTTGAACATGAATAAGTTTTAAAATGGATGCCACCCAAAAAGAATCAATTACATATGTCGCCGTTTTACATGTCGCGGTGTGTTTGATGATCGATGGCCACGGTGGACTATTAATCATAATTCATCTAGAACGAGACCGTTTGCTTTAATTATCTACAGAAGTTTCATCTGCTTAGCATATCGCGAACAAAACCTTGCCTCTCGGTTTCCCTCCGTTTATTATTCTGTTACCAAATCAATAAGCGTGGATAACCATTACCACCACCGCCATCATCACCATACGGAAAAAATTTAGGTATAAAAGATTCCCTTCGTTCAATGCAACATTTGAACTTAAACCTTAGCGCAACAACTGAACCGAATCGGGTATAATACTGCACCACAACTCGGGGCAACTGCTGCCCTTGAATTGCGATAGCATACATATTATAGTTACGACAATGATAACCAAAATTATGACCATATTATGTACACCGAGAGAAAAGATTGTTAAATTCATAATCTATATCAGATTGATGAACTACACTGTAAAAACAGGAACCATTTGAAGGCCTTATTTTAAGACACCACCGCCTTAAATGAAGGCGCTATGTTACTTGTACGAAAAGACACCTTACGAATAAGCCATTTTGAAGGTTTAAGACACCGAAATATAAGGCGTTTAAAAACGCCTGAATTGAAATTAATTATTTTTCAGTGTGTTTACTTATTAAAAGTAATAAGAATATATAATTTTAGTTGATATAAAAAAATAAATGAAATTATATATCTATAATAATATCATTAATGTTATTAGTTAAAATGCAGAATGTACCGTAAGTGACAGAAAACGAGGTTATGTATGATCTAAGGCGTCTTGCAAGTGTCTTACTATAAGTCGTCAAACTAATTTTGTAAGTGAACGACTGAAAACTGTCTACAAAAAAGTGCCTTAATTTAAGACACCTGTTTTTACAGTGTACGCATAGTCAATTTGAATAAATACATATTCCATTTAACAGTCAAGATAATAAAAATTGGAGCTTATGTTGATTATGTCAGTCAATATGATATTGGCTTTAGAATCTCTGACAATCCAGATTGTTGCATTGAATATTTGGATTGTCGTCGCAGCTCCAATCTGTAATTATTCAAATTTAGATACTTACACGCAGAAAAGAGATATGTTGATTCAACCAAAATTTTGTTACATTTACAAAATATTTGGTAAAATGAACAAAATTTTGGTTGAATCAACATGTCTCTTCTCTGCGTGTAATAATACTGTTTAGATATTTAATTTTCCAGTCTAATTCTCTCAATGTACCACTAGTACCGTGAACACCCAGTTGTATTGAAAGCTCCACACTTTAAATTGGTTCTAAACGTGTTCTTCATATTTAAGACATCAAAGATGCGTTCAACCTACGTCTGGGGTGTGGAGCTTTCAATACAACTGGGTGAACGTACAACGATTGCGCCTAATTCTGGGCATATGGTAGCCCCGCGTGCAAGTACAAATGTTGCTCTTCGTTTAGTGTAACACTTATGTCGACCAGAGTAACGTTTGCACCTAAATTTGTTCCGTGCATCAACATTGGCTATCAGCCTAACTTGCCTAAAGGATTAATTATATATACGCAGTCCCTTCGGCACATCCCGACGACGCTCGGCCTCGCGCGAGATTCAAAATCCGCGCGGCGGCAATGCGCGCCGCTGCGCCAACGCTCCGCAAATACTGAATAACATTTCGGTACGTACAAAATTTACTCTGCTTCGATCTATCACCTCACCGCGCCCGCCGATCGAAGGTACGAAGGCTCCGCCGAGGAAGATTCGCGACAGTGACACCGAACGCCCCCTATACAAACGCCGTTATTTACAACTATTTACACTCACGTAAGCGCGCAAGTTTAGAATTGCACATCCTCCCGCGATTCGATCGATCGGCGATGCACCGCGGCGGGACCAACGCCCGCGCGTACAAAAGCCGCGCCGGCTCCGTCGCGAAATCGTTGCGATCGCCGCTTCTATATACACGCCGTGGCCGCGTGGTCGCCGTTCGGTTGGTATCACTTATTCCCCTGGACGACGACGTCGCCGTAGCATCCGGGGTTGAGGATCAGCGGACAGTGGCCCTTCCGCGCGAACTGCGCGCCCTCCTGTCACAACATCTTGCTGAGGTAATTGTTGGACCCCGGCGGCGGCAGCAGGAACGGGTTGACGAAGCTGTGGCTGGGCCCGTGGTGGGCCGACGAGTAGACCGCCTGCTGGTTGCTGTTCGGCGCCGCGGCCGCCAGGCCCCCGAGTATCGGCGAGCCCGAGTCGTGCAGCTTGCGCATGTGCTTCTTAAGGTCAAAGTTCCTGCAGAAGCCTTTGCCGCAGATCTTGCACGAGAACGGCTTCTTGTCGTTGTGCGTGTGCATGTGGAAGGTCAAGTTGTAGACCTGGTGGAACGCCTTGTTACAAATATTGCACTTGTACGCCTTTTCGCCGCTGTGCGTGAGCCGGTGGTTCTTGTAGTTGCCCTTCTGGTGGAAGCCCTTGCCGCAGAACTCGCACACGAACGGCTTGTAGTTGGCGTGGATGCGCGTGTGCGTGTTCAGGGTCGAGCTGCGGTTGAACGCCTTGCCGCAGGTCTCGCACTTGTGCGGCTTCTCCGCCGTGTGGATGATCTTGTGCCTGCACAGCGTGCTCGCCTGGCGGAAGCCCTTGCCGCAGATCTTGCAGACGAAGGGCCGCACGCCCGTGTGCACGGGCATGTGCCGGGTGAGGTTGTAGTGCGCGTTGAACACCTTGCCGCACTCCGGGCACGTGAACGTCTTCTGCTTGGCGGGGTTGACGTCGCGCGGGGCCGGGCTCTTCTTGCCGCGCTGCGCCTCGGGCGAGGCCAGGGCGACGTGCCGGGCCGGCTCCTGCAGGCCCGGGGGCGGCGGACTGCGCGCCGTCGGCGGACTGGTCTGCGCGGCCGTGGGGAAGGCGCGCAGCAGCGGACTCGGGTGGTAATAGAGCAGGGGGTAGTGCTGCAGGAGGTTCTGGTGGCGCAGCGTGGGCACGTACTTTTTGAACGCGGACTCCAGGTGCGCGGTGTAGGACAGGGTCGGGATGCCGGGCGTCTGGGGCAGGATCGTGGTCGGCGCCAGGGGCGGCTGGCTCGGCTCCGTCAGCCGCTTGTCGGGTTCCATGATCTTGGCTATGGAGAAGGTCAGGTTCCTGCACGTGGCCGAGGACGTTACCCGGTCTGGCGGGAGGCTCGTCGGGGGATCGGTCGCCATTGTGTTAGCGGACGAAAACGGTTGCATCCTGCGCCTGAAACAGAACGACGACGACTCGGTTAGTTCGGGGTCAAGCTGGTTACGGCGGGGGCGGGGGGGTCCGGTCGAAGCCGCGACCCGGGGCGTCGAACGAACGTCTATTCTATCTACGTTCGCAATTTACCGCGAGGCGCGCACAGAGATAGCGCGCCCGTGAGTCCACTCTCGTTAAATACGAGCTTCGTATGAATAGGTCTGAATGAGACGCGAAATGGTCAGCAGCGGTGAAGAGCGAGGTTCCCTGAGGTATCGCGGGATTTGCACGTCGGAGCGGTAAAGTAAGAAATGTTTGCTCCGCGGAATGGCACGGTATTTGGACTTGGAATGACGGTTGGAATTGGACAGAGACTTGGGGTTGTGGAGCACGTCGCGGGCGCCGCCTTTTCATAGCGAATCCAATATTCAAACGCGTATGTGCCCGCGGAGTCGTCCTTTTCAGCGACCCGACTTTCGCCGCCGGTTGACGTCCGCGGCGTCCGCCGACTGGGACCGTTTAAATATAAACCGCGGCAATTTTCTGAATGCGCGGCCACGGGGGGAGGGGGGCCCGTCGACAAATGGCCAGCCTGCGCGTCACTTCCGTTTGGATTAAGCCTTTATCGGCTAACGCAATGATCGCCCTCTGATGTTCACTCGACGAACATATGGCCGACCGTAATTCGATCCTAATTGGCGTCGCGGGGAGGGAGCGATCGTCGGCAAAGTTTGCATCGGACGACCCGAGAAACGCGCGGCCGCGGACGCGCGCCGTTCGACGCAAATCCGCGCCGCGGTCGTTGTCTTCTTTTATCCGGCCCGGGCCCCGCCCATCCCCGGTAACTTCAATTGTCCTCGCACGAAATCCAGCCCTAATCATTAGGGGATAACAAGGGAGTAAGTAAACTCACCCCGGGCGGGCGCGGTGGGGGCACCGCGGGACAAAGAAGGCATCAAACAGAACATGCAGCGGGTCCCTCTCCACCGCGGCAATCGCACGAAACACCATGGAACGACGCAACTGCCGACCCAATGCCACCGACAAAAGATACGCTTCTGCAGTTGCGAGAGTCCGCAAACTGCTGGTACCGCCGGTTCAACTGCCGGTTCTTCGACTGAACCGAACTGATTCGGTGGTTTGGTCGGGCTCCTGCGCGTGAAATGTAACACATCGGCGGGGGAAAGACGCCGGTCTTGGCGGAGGCGAAGGCTCAAGTGGGATAGATAAGTCGTGATTGACGTCCGAGGTTGGCGACAAATCCGTCTTTCGATTGGCTGGCGTCGCGGACGGCGCCGCGTGGGGGGGAGACGACGCGTCGCCGGGGTGGGGCCGGCCATTGTTACTCCGCGTAACGAGCAGTCGGGGCAATCAGTATCCGCGCCCGCAACCGGCGGGACAATCCGACCAATTTATTTGAATCCCGAGGAAATGTTATTGACACCGAGAGGCGTCGATTCGCGCGCGCCAACGGAGCCCATCTCCAACGAGTAACGCCGGGCCAGTCGAGCGGAATCGAACTAATTGCCCGAAGTCGACGCCGAGGCTGTAAATTATTGCGAATAACTGCGCCGCGATCGGGGGGGCCGAGGGTGGCTCGGCAAATTTGCCCTTTTTGTTATTGAACCCCCCCCCCCCCCCGTTAATTACCGCCTCGCACTGCTCTTTCGCTTGATCGCATTATCGGCTCGCCGGATCCGGGCAAAACCGTCGGCGCCACGGTTTCACCGAGATAACCGCGTACCCCGGCGACGCGCGAATCGATCGCGAAACCACGAGACGCGGGATTCCGAGTGAAATTCTGTTTGGCCGGGGTGGGAGGGCCGGCTCGAAATAGCAAAGTAGCTTCGCGTGCGCCAGCACCATCAATCACCGGCCCTTACGCGAACCAACCGCTCACGAGCCCGCGCCCCCATCGCTCTTCGCGCTTAAGTGGCGATAAGAAAGTAAGAGCCGGCCGAAGGAAATTCGCCGGTTAATTTGTACATGGAACTCGTTATCCGACCGCGCTTCAACGCGCGCAACGACGACGCCCGGGACAAAGGTCGTCGCGGCTCCATCAACGGCAGACGAGCCGGAGCCGGCTGCTTCGGTCGTTGTCGCGGCGCGGTCGGATTCAACGGAAGGACGCGCAATTAGCATTCGGGGCAATCTAAAATTCAGCTGCGAGTGACAGGTCGGACAATGCGCGCGCGCCGCGTCTTAATGGTCTTAAATTGGGATTTGGCGAAACCCAGGGCAATGGGTCGTTGTTGCGTCCCGATTGGTGGTGGTTTCGGCAGGGCCGTCGATATGAGCAAATGCCTCGGACTCGAGTGGACGTGAAAAATCGGCGGCGACGCGCGCGACGGTTCAAATGGCAAAAAAGGAATTGCAAAAAGACAAGCAGACGCGTTGGCCGGGGGTCGCAGCTGCCGGGCCCGCGGGGGGCCGCTCGCGGTGCCTCATGCGCGGCACCGGGAGGTACCTCGTTATCATCGCATTTTTCCCCCGTCCCTTTTAACCGAAACCACCCCTCGCTGGGCGACTGTTGGCCCTCTTATAAACACACGAACCGCCATGGGAAACGTCGTCATTTACGCGCGCGTACGTGTCACCGTGCGCGTTTCATTGGTCGCTGACTTTGACGTGTCTTATTATGCTTGTAAAACAATACTGTCGTCCGGCGGTCCCGTTGTTCTCCATTGTCGTGCAAATCATCATTTCGACGCCCGATTTTTAGCGTCGAACAACTAGGTCGCGTGTCTGATTATGGTTTTTAAGCGAGACGTGGTGAAAGGAAGGGTTTTTTTGGGTTTTTTGACAAAATACGTTTAGGGAATCAAATTTTATCAAATAATTTATACGTGTGGGATTTACAAATATACACTGATAAAAATT
This sequence comes from Psilanteris sp. ZL-2020, assembly GCA_022817085.1. NCBI lineage: Eukaryota > Metazoa > Arthropoda > Insecta > Hymenoptera > Scelionidae > Psilanteris > Psilanteris sp. ZL-2020. The sequence goes on along the minus strand of JABFQC010005821.1, from coordinate 2,231 downwards.
TGATTGTAAATATTGTAATGAATTATTATAAAAGTGTTGTATAGTACACAAATAAAGAAATTTGTAATGTCACATTGTAAAAATACCAATAAATATATTTGTTCTTATATTTATTTTAAATTTTGTCATAAATCATGTAGAAGTTTACAATGTGACATTACAAATTTCTTTATTTGTGAACTATACAACACTTTTATAATAATTCATTATAATATGTACAATCAAATTTTTAATCAGATTTATCGTTTTAATATTCCGATTTCGAAAAATCTATCTATATAATGAGAAAAAACTTACTATAGAATTTGTATTATGTTTAATTAATATTACCATGTTGTTTAAAATTGAAAACAAAAAACTTTTACATTTAATTAATTACTGTAATGTATGGTAAAAATATGAGGTGCACAATATCTGTGTTCATAAATTCTATGAAATAATGAAACGTATTGCAATCAAGTCCGTCTTATCAAGCTTATATTTATCATTGTAGATTTCGTTCATTTTAAATTCAATCTTGCTTTACTATGTTCTGCATGTTAGAAGCCAAAAACTGTTAAAATTCAGATCGAAAAGACGTGAAATTTGAAATTATTCATGAATTTTCGTATATAAATTTGATAAATTTAGTAGTAAAACTTAGCATGAATGATATTAATAGATCATTACGACTGATAAACGATAAATTTTAACCTGATTTGTAATATAGCATAACAGATATTAAAATATATGTCATCCGTAATGCTCACACGCAGAGAATTGTTTTGTTGATTCAACCAAAATTTGTTCATTTAACTAAAATTTGGTTGAATGTACTAAATTTGTTGTAAATTTAACAAAATTTTGGTCGAATCAACAAAATGATCTTTGTGTGCACACTGCTAAAAAATGCTTTAAATGTAACATTTTTAAGACACAAACTGACTTACTTGAGTCACTATAGTGACTCTGTATAGATATATCTGTATATTAAAGTCTCAATACAAAATATTATGTATTTAACTAGGACACTTTGTGTCTTAAATAAGACAACTTATATATTTTTAGCAGTACAATTAACATTATTCGTAATAATTCTTACCACTACATTTCCCTCAATACAATGATTATCGACAATAATCATTGTAATGAACAAATATGAGGAATCATATTTTATAGATATCACGAAAAGAAGATTAAATTGTTTCCAATTGTCCTGCGAATATAGTGACTGTTTAAAAATCATATATAGAAGAGTCGATCAGACTTGGAGTGGTATGACGTTTACATTCAATCCCGACTCGAGACTGTTAGTTTCGTCAAACAGTGGGAGCTGGCTATAAGGCATACAATCGCATCTATGCAATGTGGTTAAATACACGCATGCATACATTCATACGTACATGCGTACGCGAGGCCGTCTGCGTGCATTGCCGAACGACTTCTGTACCAAATAAGTGTATTAGCAGCCCTATGTGCACATTCATTCGATATATTTCGTCAAACCGACACAATGGTTTGTAACCCGAGGCCTCCGCCTTTTATCGCACAGCAGTGTTGACGGCAATAATTGCACCAAATAATTGTCTCAGTGACATTAAAAGGAAGGACCATTGTCTTCCGCGCGGTATTGATGTCATTTAATGCGAACATTTTTGATGTTTCGTCAAAAGAAACGCCAGACGAGTAGTTGAAATAATGAAATATAATATTCGAAGGTCCTTAAATGCTAAAACTTGATGGTTTTCGAAAATTAAAACAAAATGCAAAATGATAGGTAATGTATAGGTATATAGATGGAAACTGAATAATGTTTTTATCTTTAGTAACTTCCCGAGTCAGAATTTTAAGCCTCTTTTCAACCTCGAAAACTGCGAAAATGGAAATGTCCGCATTTTTCGAGGTTGAAAGAAGGCTAAAATTATACAAATTTCTGCGACTTTTCGAGGTTCAAAGGAGGCTTAAAATTGTGACTCGCGTTCAAAGGAAATTTTGGTCTTGAAATTAAGGAAGATGAAAATGGAACTAATATACACGGGAAAAAAATTTCAGTTTAAAACAACATTTTTACACTGAGAGAAAAGATTGTTAAATTCACAATCTAGATATTAAAATTAGATTGTTAAACTACAAATAGCTGATTTGAATAAACAGATATTCAATTTTACAGTCAAGATTGTAAAAATTTCAATATATCAATGTTATGTTCAATATATCATTTAATATAACAAACAAGTCGTGGTGGCTTAGTG
>JABFQC010005820.1:0-11298 GCA_022817085.1 Psilanteris sp. ZL-2020 | reverse complement strand
AGAGAAGTACTCAGCAATGTAAGACGGAGTAAAATCACAAAGTAGCTTATAAATAAAGCATCCCAATAAATATTTGCCCGGTGTACGTTAAATCATATCACTTACGTTGTGCCAAGTTCCGTATTAAATAGAGGCTTGAAAAGTTTGATTTAATTGCCAAAATAAACATAGTCCATTGAGTCTAAACTTTCTCGGGGATAGCATTCCATCATTGCCTTATAAAAAACCTGCCACTGATCCCAATATGAGTCGAACATGAGTCTACTTTCTTTACCCGGCTCATCATCGCCTTCGCACTCGATCGGTTTAAATATGGAAAACAATTCGGGCTTTGGCTCTAGCCTACAACACTTTAATGTAGATCTTGACAACATAAACTTGAAATTGATTTGCCTTCAGATCATTCAGAGCGACATTGTTAGACGGAATGAAAACGTGGATGACTTGATGAAGATGCGCGACATGGTTTCTGATATAACCGGAAATTGGATGATGTGCTATGTGTCAATGAACTTCTACATGATACTGCTTTGCAAGTGTCCACCAATACTAAAAGCAGAAATTAAAAATACTTTTAGTACCTTGTCTCCTTCAGCTACTTCTACTACCAACTCAGCGCGCTCGAAAAAGGACAGGGAACTGTCCATCACTAGTCTGAACGAACACTGCACTGTCAATATTTTTGACTTTCTTCAAAAATTAGCTGATTGCGTCGATGTTGATTTTTACGATTATCAGATAGACTTTTTTTTCATGTAACTGTCGTAGCTGGTAGATCTAGAGTGGTCATTGTGTAAATGATTTTGCTTGTAGCAAAAACGAAGAAGAGTAATCTTTTTTTGAAGAATGTATATGTAGAAGAGATGAAAACACCAATTCTGTTCCAGATACGAGAGCCACCCTTGATAATGTTGACATTGTTCGCTCAGATAGGTTGGCGCATGAGGTGGTGATGTATGCTTATATATTCACAAATCCCTAACTTCTTCCAAACTTCTGCTCTCCAATGATTCGGATGACTCGATTGACTTTGTTAATCTTCGCATCGATAATGACTCTATGTCTGCTTGACATCCATTATTTATCGTCTTCCTTTAGGCACACTCCTATTTCCATGTCATTATATTTGGAGATTTTAACTGTGACCTTCTTATCCTCCGTTGTTTCCGCTTTATTTATTTCTTTCTTACCTCTTTTGATCTACATCTTATCAACACCTCTCCAACTTATCATCCAAGCCACTCTCATACTCTTCTTGATGTGTGTACGGTCGAAGCTTGTTCCAACCTAATCCACTTTAAGCAATCGGGATACCGCTTTTCTTGCGGGCCATGAGATATTATTACTCGAGTACGATTTACCCATCCCAACATCCTCCTAAAATGACCATGCTCCACAATTTTTGTAAATTAGACCTTGAAAAATGCTATGAAATCTCCACTACCTACACGCAACTCTACTTCTTAGATTACTCGTGTCTCGACTCCACTTTGGCTAGTTTTGTTAATGTTTATTATGAGAATGCGATACTTGCGCTCCAATGAGAAAGTTTACGATTGGACATAGGTCTTCACCCTGGGTCACCGATGAAATTAAGGGGGGACATTGACTACAAAAACAAGTTGAGCAACAATTTCAAACGATCTAAATCTGACCTGTACTTAAAACTCCTCAATACTCAAAAGAACAAACTGAGCCTTTTGATTAGAGACAGTAAATCTAAATTTTATACTGAATAACTACGAAAAATTTTATGCTTTTATAAAATTATAACTACGATATAATTTTATCAAATGATATGGAAACTTTGGCGAGATTTACGTTCCCTGAGAATAGTTAAATCTGATCGCTGTTTATCATTCCCTAGATACACATTGATACGAATAATAAAATAATATTCGTGCCACAAATTTTAACATAAAATTCAAAGAAAAAGCTCGAGCGCTCGCGGTTCCTCGAACTATCCGCGGCGAGTCGAGCGAAGGTGTCGGGGCCAATCCGCGACCGCGGCAATCGCCGACGACGACGGTTCCGCGTAAGATCGCAGTTCCGCGAACGTCAAAACTCGTTTCACCGCACCAATCACCGATCGCGGACACGACATCGCGGACTGTATAAAAGCACAAATAAAATATAAAGCTCTTCACTTTTTATTCGGACATTGCGACGAGCAGTTGGACATCTGTGACGATCAAGCAACGAGCCGACGACTCAAACCAGTCATTGACGACCAGTGAACTTCGGCCTAAGTGCCCAAAAACAACAATCAGCGTTTTTCAAAGCTAAAAATAATCAGCTTTTGTCAAAGCTAACATTTTAACAAAGAAACTCTTCTTCCTCCAAATACCTCCTCGGCCGATAGGGTGTGCTGAACCGCCGCATTGCGAGCATCCACATCCCTGAAAGACCAAATCCCTCTAAAAACTACATTATACACATGCCCCTCGAAAGCCACGACGGGGTTAATACTGGCGGTAACCGTCGGACGTTCATTAAAAGCCTCAAACTCGCGGCGATTCCGCCTTCATCTCCCGAACACGAAACGGAATACCCCTCGTTCGCGCTTTCGTCCCCGAGAACGGAGCACTTCGTACACTCCTTCTATTATTCGAAGTCCCAAAACCAAAACAGACCAACGAATTACACCACGAAATCATCCGCGAGACAGCCGACCCTCCCATCACCTTGCAACAACCTGACGCGACGATAACCAAGACGGTAAATCCAATCTATCAATTTTTATTTTTCAGGTACAGTCCTGATTCTTCAAACATCTTTTTGCCGATGATCTGCACATCTATATTCACGGTTCTGCGACAGAAGTCACCTCATTCGTTGAGACTATTTAGAGGGATATCGAGTCTGTCTGGAACTAGTCGAATGTAAATAGGATATTCTTTAATATTAGAGAAAATTAAATTTTACTCTTGGGTAGAAAAGAACAATCGAGATATATTTTTCACGATTCTCTTCCTCTGATCTCGGTCAATGAAATATTATTATTTTTATTTAAATGATAATGATAATTTAAATAATGACTATATAGGTTTCCAGGTATATGATATGTCGTGGGTTTGAATTTTATTATATCTGTCTTTTTATTTAAAATATTTTTTCATAATTAAGATGATAATTACAATATATATATATATAACAATAAATAAACTTTATTTTATTTTATATTGTTCCATTATCCTACCGATATAAAATTCTTATTAATACATACATCGTTGCAAAATATAAAATAAAATATTAATTGAACATATATATAATTTGAAACATTAATTTTATGGAATGGAAGATCCATTTTTATGTATTTTAATTTATAACAATTAATAAAATTTACAAAAACAATGAATTTATTTAATAATTATTTTCAATAATATAATATTGATGTGTAATAAAAATATAATAAATAGTTAGTTTAATGGATAACTATTAGTTGATAAAATATGCGTTTCATTAAAAATAACTGAAATTGTATATGCATATAATTAAAACTAAGACTATTTTGGACATTATAGCAAAATTTGAAAAAAATTTTATACAAAATTATATATATACACATTTATGTGAGCGTAATATAAATTATATAACTATTAATTAATATTAACTAATAATAATAAAATTAAAGAGTAATATTAATATATGATATTTATGTAGGATAATACGTTTAATACGTGATTGAAAAAAGCTAATGCAAATTATGATTTAAATTATTTATTGATAAGCGCGCAGAATTTGAGCGTAATTTGCGTCTTTCAAAAAAATAATCCTGTGTACTAGTACAAATTTTATCCACATCAACTATGTTTATTCGGTCAATAAAGAGATCAACATATCTCTCATCTGTTTATTAGGACTATAGAAACTGAAATATTCAGTGGAATATTGATGTCTGAATGAAAAGCTTTGACTTTGACTTATACATATAAAACCATAATTATTATAATTAGCGAACAATTTTTATCCCAAGGAACATCAGTTTAAAACAAATGTTAAATTCGTAAAAATGCAAAGTTTTGCCGAGTACTTTAAAAAACTTATTTTCAATTTAAATTGTGTCAATAATCACTTTGTTTTAATTTCTTGTTTGTGTAATTTCAGTTAGATTAATGTTCTTCATTCTGAACTAATACAAATAATGAATTATCAATGACGTTATATAATGTATCCTTATTTTTTATGATAATAACAAAAGTAATGTAAATCTGGAATTGTGTATTAAAATACTTATCTACATTAAGTTTATTTAAAGTTAACGCAAACGTTTAGAAAATATTAAAGAATTTTTTAAATCACGAAAAAGTATTTCCATGTAGTGCCTTAAAATTGAAACTAATTTTCAAAATCTTTGATTTCATTTTATAGTGAAAAAAATCGTTCATAATTCTGCAATATGATTCAATTTACACGTTTAATCGCGTAACTAAAACATTCCTCGAAAATTCATAGTTTTACAAATGAATGAATAAAATTTAAATATATTCTGTTAAATTGTACAGTATTTGTATTTTTTGTTAAAAATTAAAGGGTAATATGTAACCCAAGCCGAATTTGTTTTTTGAACTGAAAGTGATGTATTTGTTATAAAATAAAATTATTAAACTAAATTTTTAACACAAAATTTAACAGAAACGGCTTTTTTCGGCTGCTTATTATATTATTACAATACTTTTTATCAAATATGTCAAACACAAGATACGGTCCAGCAATATTCTATGCCGCCTATACAATTACAAACCGCGGTTGAAAATACATATTTCATGTAATTTTCATTTATTCACCACTTATTTGTTACCAATGACTATTATTTTATATATTCAAAAAATTAACATTTGACTCTAAATAGTTGTCTTGATTGATTGCACGAAGGGCTAAAGGTACAAAAATTGTTCTCGTCATTCATGTTTTGTACCAGACGTTCTACTTGAAAGTAATATAAGACGAAGGATAACAATAATGGAAATGCTCGAGGAAAGTCACAGTAAGTTTTGCCATGAAAGATAGAAATTGTTATCTATGATAAATTTCATTACACATTCGTTCAAAATCTAGCGTTTCCTTTTTACAAGAAAAATAAAGGTCTTCTTGAAGAAATGGCAAATGACTTAATTTATAAAATAAAACAAATGACGAGGATAAATTTATTGAATAAAAAATTGAACGAACAATATGTAACCTCACTTATGTAAATATATACCTTTAATAGTTTCATATATCTAACGTGATATATATTCATTTTGTTAATATATATTTTATTTACATATCAAATACCCAGATTATTGGCCGAAAAATTAAATACATATTAACACACGAGAACGTATGACGGGAATTAAAAAGCAATAAAAATATAAAAAAACGTTTAATGCCGCAAGATTAATTTATCAATTGAATGAAGATTACAAAGGTAATGATAACGTTAATCATACTAAGCTACTTTACTAAGGGCTTTATGAATATCACTAGGTCGTATAATTTCATATCAAACAAAACCAATTCGAATCTATTAAGTAAATCACACATTCTAATAACTTATGATTATATTCACCGTGAATATATATACATATTATATGACACAATTATATATCGGTATGATAATTTAAAGGGAGCTTTAAAGTTCAATTAAATCAACGTTTCGAGCATTTCCAAATATAGACACAAATTGTAATCGTTCGACACTCTTGTGGGAACAAATTAACGTGTTAATAGATAAATGGTCGATTTGTACATAGTTATATGAGCTATAAAAGGATCAGACATTCCCATTATCGGGTGATAAAAGTGTAAAAAATGTATGCTGCACAATTTCCGATCGATTTATATTTTTCTCTATGTAAGGAGTTCGTATAACGCAACTATATATATATATTATAATAGACTGAGTCAATAAAAGATATAAAATTGTAATAGTATCAGGAGAGTGAAAGTGTACAAACATGCTTTTAATAAAAACAGACTATAGCGGGGAGTTCTGTTAGTGCATAGATCAATGATCAATAAAACTCATCATTCTTTGGTTGAATAAAATACTGGAATCATTTAAATAATTAATCCTGTCGAGTATAATAATCGAAGTCTATGATAGTGCCAAGAGTTAATCAAGCCTCTTATAAGTTATAAACTTACATTTGTTTTCATCGGAGTGTAAATTTTTAATTAGCTATAGATATCAATGGGATATTCCAATTGGGCTGTTTTTGAAATAAACGTAACGATATAGACAATCATCCATTGTATTTGGAATGATCAGTTAATAATGTTGATGTTATTCATAAACATTTATAAACCAACCATATGTGGATTTATAATAGTGTTTCTATTGAAACTGAAAGTTTTAAATATTTAACAGACCTGGTTTTTGACCTGATATTGAAGAAATAAATCATCTGAATTTTACATTTTTTAAGAATTGTTATAAATAAAAATACTTTTAATTTTTAATTTTAATTTTAAATACGCAATTTAAAAAGTAAATGTATAAAGGAAATAAATCAGATTTATAATAACAAATTTGCCAGTTTTATGGTTGACTTGCATATTTAAATTAAAATATATTTATTTAAATATTTCATTAAAACGAACGGTAATAAGAAAATTGTGTTTTTTCTATCATTTGTAAATAGTATATTACTGCCGAGGGCGCCACCGCGCCCGATGAAAAGTACATTGTTTTACGCACCGTCGCAGCGAAACAAAAGTTGAACTATCCGTTATAGAGGGGGAAAAATAGCTACTTTTCCCCCGAGATACCAGATAGGTCCACTTTTATCCGCTGTGATAGGTGCGTAAATACTCTTTGAATAGAGTGATTTGTTATTATGATATAAAATTTTTACTTTATTCAGTATTTTTCATGATATATTATGATTATGCAGGAATGACTTTTTATTAATCATTTATTTTCAATTTACATGTGTATAAAACAAGTAGATTATTATCAATAATGATCAGAAATATTATGTTTATATAATTAATATTTTAAACTTTTAGAATGTAATACAATTTATAAATAAAAGATGAAAAATGTACTAGAAATAAATTAAGTGAGTATATACATACATATGTATATATATATATGTGTGTGTGTGTCTTACGAATAGTGTTTATCTGTTGAAGAACAAATAGTTCAGTTACCGTGAACCATGAGTTAAGGCATAGAAAAAAGAGTTGTTTTTTTTGCAATTTTGATAAAAACTTGTATATAGAGTTTTTGCGGTAGTTGATTACGGTTACGAACTCAATATTTCGAAAAATTCAAAGATTTGTCGAATATGACAGTCTCTCTATTGAAATATATGAATGCGTCTCTTTGATGATTTCATAATAGTAATATAGTAACACACGGTTGTACTTTGTTTATTATTTTTATATTTTACATGCAACATCGTGTAGTAATTATGAAAATGTTGCTTTGAATCGTTATATATATATTTTATTTTGAATTTTATTCTATATAATGATTTTTTGAAATTATGAAATTCTTGATAAGTTGATTTATAGTTTTTATAAAATAAGTTCTTTTAATATATAATAATAATAATTATATATATAGAAATTAATGGTAGTAGCGATTTTAACCATTATTATTCATCTTACGAATTTCATTATTTTTTGAATTATTTAATGACTAAATACTGCGTGTAGAATTTATTCGTTTAAATTTTAATTAATTTTAGTTTATCACAAAAATAATTTTATCTTATCGAAAATTATTATGACATTATATTTCTCGAAGCTAAAAAACTGATTGTGCTTGGAAATTAAAAAAAAATTCAATTCAAAATTATTCCGTGTAAGCAATCATTATTTTGTAAAATATTATAAAATAATTGCATAAAGTTCATTACTGAAGTTTGATAAGAATAAATGAGAATTCAATGTATAATATGGCGCAATGAATTATTGTATTATAACGTTTGTTAATTTAAAATATGTATATTCATAAAATAAGATATACCTTAAATAATTATAACAATAACGATTAATTATACTTTTGATATTAAAAAATATAAACAATGATTATTAACATAAAGATAAGAGAAATGTTTTGCATTTTTATTAAAATATATATATATATCCACTGATTATTCTATTTGCATTTTGAAAAGCATAAATTTGCACTTTTATTTCTAATTTTTATTTCTATAAATATAATTACAAAAATGTATATATTTTCCTCTAAATATAAAAAGTACATATAATATTTTCAACGTTTACGCTAATAATTTTCAAGTCAAGAAACTGTATTAATTACTAAATATGTCAAATCCGCGCCACAGTTTGTATTAAAAATGATTAAACCGTTAGCCATAAAATGTAGATGAGTCGACATCTGAAGCAACTTTTTGCGATAAAATACGAATCAGTATTATTTTTCACAGTTTTCACAGAACTTATTACAAGAACGTTACATGTCGAAAATATTTTGCTGAATACATTTTTTATCAACGCAAAAATAAAATTATAACCTCTTTTATTAAATATCTGTTTTCTGAATAATACTTCAATACATGCTTATTTATAAATAATTTTTATAAATAATAAATATATTTATAAATAAATTTTATACATTAGAAGTTATAGCCAATTAATTAATTAAATTACAGAATTTATGCGAGTGAGTTGGGATAAAAACTCATTTTTAAAAGACAAATCTGAAGATTTTAAAAGTTGTGCTTTATAATAGATCACTTCGCAGTCGATCGCTGAAATGCATTATTTATATTGTCAGCTAATGTTGAATTCGTTATTTGTACCCCTATACATATATGTATTCCTTAAGATCATTTCTAGGTGAACATTAATAATTTTTTACGTGAATTTTATTATAATAAATTTTATAAGAAATACGATAATTAAAAGACCGTCTGACAACGGCGTGGAAAAAATTGAGAAAGCTTTGATGAAACTGAATCATTTAAAATAATATCAGGAGTCGAAAGTTAAAAAAACATGAAAAACCATATCATTAAGGTATTGAATATTTATATTTATATGTTGATATTTTATATACTTAAACTAAAATAAAAATGTATATATAAATTTATTAAAGAATATACTAAAAGGTTAAAAGTGCAAGATCACCTAAGAACGCCGTACAAGATTGACATTATATGATTCTATATATAAGTTTCATAAGTTGTTTTATATTATACAAGTAACATCCATAAATTTCTCAAATTAATATGGCCATGGATAATATAAAACATAAAACAGAGCCTTAATGAAATGTTATAGTCAATTTATACCGTCATATTTAATTGCAAAGAATTCAAACTATCTAAACTGTAATTCATTACTATTTACTTTTTATACATCCGTTTATTAACTCAAAGACATTTTCGGTTTATCATAAATATATATATATATATATTCCGTGCTCGTATATTGTACATTATTATTAAACCACGAGATATTGGTAACCTTTGTGTTGTTTAATGTCGTCGTGTTATTTTAACATGAAATTAACACCCGTGCAACTGAGCAGTGCCCAATGTTTATTTACTTAATGTTTTGATGACAATTATTAATGAAATGCAAATTAAAATTTCAAATTTATATCTGTATTTGAGTGCTTCATACATAGTTTTGTATTTTGCATTTTGTACTCCGAAATTGTTATATTTATTTATACATAAATACATTTATTTATTATACTCTATGACGCGACATCCGACAAATCCCTTAACTTAACATACGAAAATTAATATTTAAATATTGAATTCAAATAATAACAATATTATAACATTAATATTTTTATTTCTTAGCCACCAATTCAATCCGACACTGCATTAAAAATGAAAAATATTCCATGCAACGTGTAATCAAATCTTGATAAATCAAAGCGTTTCGCTGGAATTCAAGGCGGAAGAAATGTAAAATAAACGAAATTTCAAGCATTTAAACTTTGTTGTAATATCTGCATAGTGTCTTTCGGAAATGCCCGTTGGCCTCGTTCTGCTTAGCTCGTAAAGAGCCGAAAAAAAAATCGAAACGTCAAAGATAGCATTTACGCGAGTTGTTAAAGTGCAGGATTGAGCCGTTACTTTGATAAGGGCGCAAAAATTTAACTTGTTGATGGAAAAGAAGGTGCAAACGAAGTTTGCCGTTCGCAACGAAGAAACAGATATACACAGACGGAATAATAATGAAGCAAATAAAAACAACTAATTCAAATGTTTGTTCAAAAGACCGTTTTTGTTTCACCTGTTTTGAGTGAAATTTGTATCCAGCTCACTCGTTTGTCACCTGGCGTTTGTTAAAACTAAAGCAACTAAAATTACTTAATTAAAAATATAATTGTTATTGTTTGACGACAAAAAAGTCCGTTACGAAATTGAGATTTAGTTCCATTATGTTACATAAATGATTAAAATTTGCGAAACGCATTCTGAAGAATATTGTTAATTAATCCGCGGGTTTTTTCAATGACAATGCGTATAATTCAGTCAAAAAAATTGTAACATTATATCATTAAAAATCTTTCCATTTTGACGTTATTGTACCAAACATCTGTTTCATAAAATTAACGATATTTGTTCTTGCGCTGTGTTTCATTCATTTATATATATACTACATCCGTATGTGTTAATTTCCGATAATGTGGGTATTAAACGCCTCCGCAATTGAAATAAACGCTGCGTTACAACTGTTTCTCTCTGTTTAATATGGTGCAGGACCAATATATATTACATCACGGCATGCTCCAGATTTGACAATGATACCATTTATTTCCTCAAAAACAGACATTATCTTTGAATTTTATAATGTCGATATAAATTATCGAAAGGTTTCATCGGTTTGTAATTACGCGACTATTTGTTATTGATTTTATTTGCGACCAAATATTAATTGATAAATTAATATATAAAAGTAAATAATCCGGATTTTAATACGCGTAATCATATTTGATTAATAATTAGCGCATTAAAATAATTATTATTTAAATTATGGACGATGAAAACAAAATATATTTATTGTGGTTATAAAAAGTTTTTTTATGAATAATATTGCTCGAATTATGTTAATATACTGTAAAATGGAATAACGGGAAAACTGTTGTGCAAATATATAAAAATAAATAAATTCGTATTATATCAAATACATCTTATACGTCTTTGTATTCGTAACTATTCGGTTTAAACTTTTTTATATACAATTAATAGAATTTTACACTGAGAGAAATAATGTATTAAATATTACAACGTATATGATGAATCCTATGACGGCAGTGTTATGCAGTGATAATTGCATAAAACGTTGTAATATGTATTGAAAACGTTTCAATAAATGCAA
>JABFQC010005819.1:0-11299 GCA_022817085.1 Psilanteris sp. ZL-2020 | reverse complement strand
TATAATACAAAGGCTAGTGAAAGACCGACTGAGATAAAAAAACAAAGTATAAAAGCAAGATCTAAGGCGCAGTGCCATCTATAACTAAATTGAAAAGAAATAGCGGTAAAATTAAAAAGCTCCAACAAATCATTATAAGAGTATATTTATGTATATATTATCGCTTAAATATAATATCTTACTCCAATGGATAAAGGTAAATTTGTTTTGTTGATAATCCAATATTGTGCATAAATATTCAATAGTATAGATGTTTTTCTATCCACATCAACACACACGAAAAATGGTTTGATTGCAGGTGTATCGCATGTATCTGTAGCCATTTTAACATATTTTTTTTCTAAACTTGGCATTAGCTGTAATTTTCCAATCCATTGCTGACCTAAATAACGCGATATCTACAAAAAGCAAACATATTTTAACTCAACTGAATTAAAAAAAAGATTTAATTAACATGAAAAATGAATGCCAACCTTAATTATCACTTCAATTTCACTTTCGCATAAAATAGAATGGACACAAATTTTTTCTCCGGATTCTATCTGCATTTGATAATTTATTTCAGCAATTTCAATGTGCAGCGGAAAAGGTAATTTATTTTCAAAAATAAGAGGAGGTACAATTTTTATCATATACTCCGGTGTTCGACCAATAGAATGATTTGAATTTAAGTACTTAGAACAAATAGCTTTCACAGCAAAGACTGAATTATCTAAAGTTTCATCTTTTGATGAACAACAAATATCTTGTTTGATGTTTAAGTTGTCATTCATATTTTGCCAAAATATTCCATCTTTACTAACATGATGTTTTCTGTTTAACAAAAAAAATTATTAGAATTCAATTGAAATATTTAAGCATACATATTAATTTAATATATACTCTCTAAAAATGAATGAGTGAAATATTACTTATTGTGAGTGAATATTCACTTATAACACCAAAAAAGTGACAATTCAATTATTCATTTTTAGAGAGTATATATGCGAGTCGGAAATTTTTAATAAAGAAATTATAAAATTATGAAATTTAAACTTAAAAGCATTTCAATAAATAAATAGTAAAATACTAGGATAGTAAATTATTACATACTCTGAGTTAGCTGGTAATATATGTATAGAACAATGATATGCTATAAATAGAGGAACATCATACACTCCTTCAGGTTCTAATACCGTCATTCTCATAACATCTGCAAATGGATTTAAAGTTTGACCAACGTGTTTTAAATTTAGTTTTTCCACTGTTTGTTTTTTGTAATAAAGTTCTAATATACACGATGTTTCATTATGAACCTGCAATAAAGTAATAAAAAAGATTATAAAATTGTATTAAAATACAAAAGGATGAATTTACAATTTTTCATGAACTCTACCTGAAGTGGAGACCTAACAATGATGGTTTTATGCAATTGCCAATTTGTTTTCATTTCAACCACTATATAATATCGAATCCCATCCTTCGTTGGCCTCAAAGGTACAAGATTATAACTTTGATTTTTTATATGATTACTGTATAGAACTATATGTTCAAAACCTGAAAATAATTATTATTAAATTGAAACAATAAATTACAATGATTATATATCGAATAGTTTCTTAATTAGTAATTCTATTTTTGTTAATTCCCTATTTCAATTAATTAATCTTTAATTATAAAAAATATAATTAAGACTTCAGATTTCAAAAGCATATCAAAATTATTTTTTATTTTTGTATGTAAGTCTTTTAATTCTTTATAATTCTTTTACGACTTTAATATCTTATCCTCAATGGTAATTTTTATTCTACATCGAATTTCGTTATAGTATTAAAAAATTCTTTGTTTTGATATTTTTATTAACAAATTACAATTATAATTTCACTAATAAATAAACGATTATATTTTACAATTATTTATCCAAATTTCAAAAAAAAATTTTAATTATTTATAGTTAATAATAAAATGTCCAATTTTATTCAATTAACAATAAAAATTGTCTACAGTATTTTTATTCATACCTTCCACACTAATTTTTAATCGTTCTTTGGTAATTCGATTATACATAGCTAAAACAGAGTCATTGTCGCTAAACGAAGATGTAATGTAACTACTTGGTTGTCCAGTTCCATTTAAATTAGAATTGTTGTTTATAACAGAATTATTTTCATGAATACAGTTTACTGGAGTATTGCATTCTGAATCTGGCGTACTGGGAATACTCGTTGGAGATGTAGTTTTTGGAAAAACTTGTGATGCAACAAGAACCAAATCATCTTTTGATGTAGACTTCTAAAATATTATTATTATTAATATATATCAATTAAAATGAATTTAAAGTATAAACTAAATTATTACTTACATCTTTTGCTATGAAAAATTCCACTTTACTTGCATACCCAATATTATTATATAAGAAAAGTTTTCCGACTTTTGTCGGCATAATTGGAATTCCTTTCTTATCATTTGTAAAATCTGTTATTAACATATCAATAACATTCATCGTATTTGTCGAGATTGTAAAATTTATTAATTGTTTTGAATTAATAATAATATAGGTTGCTTTATTACAAAGTACTTTATTTCTCAACTTTTGTTCCTTCCTTTTTGAAGGTGAAGATGTATCTATTATAAATCGCTCTATAAATCGTAAAGCACATAAATATATTTTTAATATTAAATTGATCTGTTTATTTTTAAAACTATTTAAATTTAAAATATTCTTATTTTTTTTCAATTTACAAAATCCTATTGATATATCAAAATAGCATACCTTCATCCTCATCCTCATATTTGCTTGATACATCAGAATCACTTCTGTCTTCATCATTACTATCCATTGTTAAAAGTTGACGAAAAGTTTGATTTAATTTTTCAGAACTCATTTCATCATCAGTATTATCCGAATCTTCTTCAATTTCAAACGTATGGTTGATATCTGCATACATATTAAAATTTGATTTAAAAAACGGTGATATTATACCATGTATTTTCTTATGAATATGTTTTCTCTTAATTTCATTCATATAATGTTTATATTAAACATTAAAATAAAAAATTTAATACAAATAAATTAAATTAAAATTATATTTACAGTACCATTTATTTTCGACGAAACATTTTTTGGAGCAATAAAAACCATGTCTTCGTTAACTTCATCTTCACTACTCGATGGTTGTCTTTTTTGTTTTTTCCTTGAAGTGTGACTTGAAGTGTGATGCTCATCTTTAACTAAATTTGAAGATAACGGGAAGCAATCTCCTTGATATATCTATAACATTTATAACTAACAATTACAAATGCATATTGTACAAATTATATAAACACAAAATAATTGTTGTGATAATAAATTTTTAAATTATTATACAAAATGAAATATAATCTTACACGGAATGTTAGTTCCCATAATTTGTATTTGTTATTGCAATTATCTTGATATAATTCTATAAGGGGTTCCCATTTATCTCGATTAATATTATAACAAAAGGCACAAATTTTCATATCAAATTGAGAATGGAAATTTTCATCCCAGTCATTTATAGTGCCTCGAATTTCAATTTTACTTCTAATAATCGGTACCGACTCAAGAATTTCTTCAAGAACAAATAAGATTTCAATCGGTATTGGTTTAATCTCACAAATCTTGTTTTTTTTAGTAGTTTGAGATGATGAGGTAATTTTGCTGATATAATCTAAGTAAAAAAACATATTTCTGTTACAGAAATTATTGTTTTCTAGATTAAATACACATGCACATATATATATTATACATATTTTAACAAATACCTCCTTTATTTGACTTTTTATAACTTATTCTAGATATCTCTTTCGGACTCCATAAATCATTTGGGAGTCCAAACGTCTGATTAGTAGATTTGTTTTGCGCATTTGTATCATATTTTTGCCAAAAGCTTGAAGTTTCGCTTATTATCTGTAAATTACGAAGAAAATGAAATATTTTATTTAAAATGACAAATGTTAAGTGCAAAGAAAATATATTTTTTACTTACATTCAAGAGACTATTCATAACACCAACGCACAAGTAAAGATTGACAGAACTAACAACAACATTGACCCGTATATCTGATTCCTGAATACATTCCTTCCTATGAATTTCAATATCACATGGTTTTAAGATCCAATGAGAATTTTGATCTTGACTTCTACTGTTTGCCCTTATATTGGACAATGTGAATACTACCGATGAAGACCCTTTGTATCGACTTTTTTCAATCGTTAATTCAGCTTCTATTAAAATTGCATGAGAACTACTTGATGTTATACTATTAAACAACCAAAGTTCTGGTTTCCTCAAACGTAGGGACATTGAATACCCTAAAATATTAAAATATTTGACAATATATTTAAACAAATTCAGAAAATCCATAGAGTTTCAAAAATCAATACCATTCTCAACCATTATAATTAGTAAAAAAATGTGTTTAAATGATATTGAAAAAAACATAAAAAATTACCTGAATTTTCTTCATTGTTGCGTTCATCTACTTTTAAATAATTTGCTTCAATGTTTCTTTTTACAATGTTTTTCTGAAATATAATATTATAAAATGAATTAATATAATTGTCAGGAAGTTAATATTTAAATTTATTTTATTTCAGTTAGTTAGTTTCGGTGCATTCGATCACACAATTATAATGAACAACATGCGTTCTTGAGTTTGCTTTGTTGTCTTTTTAATTGTATTCCAATTCAACTATTAATTCAAAGCGATGCAATATAATTGGAAAACCAACTTTAAAAACGTTTTCAAATAAATGAAATATTAATTCACTCACAATGGTTGTATCCGTATCTTCGTATCCTTCATTAATAACTCCTTCATCCACTTGTTCGTGTGGTATGGAATCAATTAAATAACGCCCCAATTCCGTAAAAAATGATATTGATACATTTATTTGTGATTCTTCTATGAGTATGTCCAAACAAGTATCACCATTCGGAGTTCTATTGAATGTGAAATCCAAAGCAGGAGGCATCGACACATAAATATTTGATTCTCCGTTTTTACCACTCCGTCTCAATGGCGACTGAATGATTCTATAATATACAAAAGATTATTTCAAACGCGTTAAAATCAATAACAATATTTCGATAGTAATTTTCAACAATATTGTAATTACTTTTGTATAACATTAGTACATTTCCTTATATCTTCAAAAGTGCAGGATTTCACTGCAAATTTTATATTCAAACTGTTATCACTAAAATAATCTAGAAATACTGTCGCTTCCCCAAGTGACAATTTGCATAATCCTTGATTTAAATCTCGGACTGGGGAACTTAATACCTACAATATTATATTAACATGAAGAAACAAACAATAAATATCTGTAAACTATTTTATTACACAAATTTAAACATTGATCAAGCATTTTGCACGTCGGTTTTGATAATGAAAGTTACTTGTGTTTCAAATAAGAAATTTGTATTCCATTTATTCATTTAAATATGTATATTATTATTTAAGTATTAATATTTTAAACATATTTAAAAATATACTTATTAAAAGTGATATTCTGATTTGTATGCTGATTAAGGTATTAGTTGTCTAAACTAATAAATACTTTGCAGTTTTTGCTCTTAGTATGAATATGACTTTAAAATACCATTTAAAATCTAATTTAAAATCTACTCACCTCATCAGTATCAGAAAATAAATATACGTTCAATCCATCGAATGTTAATTTCATGCTAATTTCACAGTATGGTTGTTCATCCTGCGAAAAAAATGCTTCCAATTTTTTTACTACAGGATCTTGTCTTGAACGTGTTAATAAATTATCATTGTCATAATAGTAATCATTCATAGAAAATAATTTAGATATATTGTCTTCCCAAATAATGAACATAGATGTTAGGTCTTTCTGAGCTATATTAATCGAAATTAGATCCACAGAACCGTGAACATCATAAACTATATTATGCACATGATTAATTGCGTCGTTTCTCATCAACAGCTTTCTTTTCACGTCATATCTAACATTCACTCCATCAATGATTGGTTCCTAAAAAATAATTGAAAACAATTGTATTATATTAATTACTTAAAACGACGCCTTTTTATAAACATTTCTTTTAAAAAAGCTTTAAATTGGATAATTTTATTATTAAAACATTGTCTACTGAATTATTACCAAAAAAAAAGTAATTAATTATAAATTCGCAAGTAGGATTTAGAACTTACACGCATTTCCAAGTTTCCTGTTAGTGTCATTATAGCTCTAAATAAAGTCATTGCTTTAAGTTTTATCAAAATATTATCCAGTATATAACTACATTTATTTTCCTTTTGATTCTCAAAACTGTTACTTTTCGATAATTGTTTTGATAATTCACTTTTCTTAAAAAAGTTTTCTATGGACAATGTACCTACAAAAGAAAAATTACAAGTATGGAGTTAATTTGAATACGATCATCTAAATTCAAATAGTGTAACGTAATGGCATCGATTGTCATTATATTATCGATTGTCAATTCCAGAATCAGCAGAGTTCCAGCAAGAAAGAATCTTAATTCAACAAAAAATGGAAAAAGCCATCGCTTTAACTACTCAATTATTAAAGGAAAGTGGGAAGAAAACTCTTCTGAGCAAATTAGAAAAAATAATCTCTTCTAATTTGCCAGAAGAGAAAAAGGTCAAGGGCCTGAAGAATCTTAGAAAGGTGGTAAATAAATCGGTTAGGCTCTCCCAAATAAACTCTAATGTCGTTATCAATAACGACAATAGAGTGTATAATATAACTCAGGGTGGTCAAATAAATAAGCCTCCAGATGTATCTGATATAAGATACAACTGGTTGATTTCGAAATTGTCTGACCAAGACACCTTCGAGCGTGTCTACGAGTTTGTAAGCACCGGGAGAGACCCTTACGCAGGTAGATTTTCTGCAAAAACCGACCACCTCTTCTCTTCTAACAGGCCTGAAGACTTTTTCATCCCCGGATATACCGAAAGAGAAGATACTAGCGACAGCGAGGATAGGGTAGAACATAGTAGCGGAGAAGGTTCCAGCGACAGCGAGGACGAGAGTAAACTAAATAAAGAAGATGAAATAATAACAATTGATTAATAAATAAATCTAAATTAAAATAACATTGTTTTATTTTCTTTAAAGCCTTCTCGCAACTCTTTCATTTTTTGGGGTAGTATTACTTTCAGTCATACTGTCCTAAAACCATGTTATATCTCAGGATATAACAATATATCGGTGAACCATATTGTTTTAGCGATTTATAAAGACATCTTTAAAGGAGTCACAATACGTACCAATATCAAAAATAAACAAAGTCGGAGAATTTTTTCTTTGAGGCAGAAGCAAAATTGGTCCTTGAAGATCAATTGATAAGCGTAGTTTTATTTCACTTCTTCGAAAAGCTATAATACACCAATTAATTAAATATTTTATTTGAACTGCAAGGCGTCTCCAAAATATGAGAACAAACGGTAATAAAAATCGCTAAAATGTAAAAAAAGTGGATTAAAATATACATAGATAAAAATGTATAATTTATTATGTTGGCGAGAAAGTAATTTAAGTTTTGACTATTTATTTCACGGTAGAAAACCGAAATTACTTTCGTATCCACTCATTGAATTAATCAAACAATTATCTAAATTAAATTAACACGATCAAAATAGGTCGCGTAGATATATCTTTAGAGAATGAAGTAGTGCAATGAAATTATTTCAATGATTTCCTTTACCTATGATTTATTGCTAATAATCGAGTTGAAATAATACCTGAAAATCTCTAACTGTCTTCGACATAAAAATATAATTAATTCTTCCAACAGATAATTTAAAACTTCCATCCGTTAATATATCGATGTGTTCTGTATCAATATCCGCACATTTATATAATTTCGGAGTGTGTCTTACGTATTTTAAATCAAATACTTTATCATCTTCGCTAAATAGTATCTTAAAAATATAAACAATTATTCGTGTTATTAATTATTAAAATACACATAGAAATGTACATAATTTGTTATAATATAATAATAATTCAATTTGTAATATAACAAAACATAGTGTATTTAACAATACGATTAAAACCCATTTTAATAACAATATTTAACAACCCTAAATGAAATGAATTAGACTAACTTTATTGTAAAAACTAGAATCGCACAAATCCTCGATACTTAAACTCCTGAGATGGGCCCGTAAAATCATTCGTTCATTAGCATTATAAATACAGTCATTTTCTATTCCCATAAGTTTTATAAAAAACAAATCCTCGTCCTTGTTACAAAGTTTTATGGTCAATGTATTCAGTCTTATAGAATAACTGAGTTTAATAGCACCTAAAATTATTCACAATTTTATCTCTGAATCTTTGCAAAAACGAATTACATGCTTATATTAAATCTAAACTCAATGCATGAATAGCGTTAATGTATGCCACGAATTCGATTTACCTGATGGAACAGGAGGATCTTCTTTCGTCCTTTTACAATACGTTATTCCAAATTTAATTAAATCATAAATATAGTGAACGGATTTTGTGCTGCATAATCTACGGTTAAAATAACGACAACCAATTATAAGTGCAAAAGTATAAAATTGTGCAGTATAAGAAATGTAATTTATGCATATATTTTTAATCATGTGCATCGTACCGTCTTAAATTAGAGACGAAATGTTTCAACTTTATGAACGCGCATCTATGAAATACTACGTTTATGTTACCAACATTAATAACTGAGGAACATTCCACATTTTTGAAATATGATTTGAAATCCGGACAGTCGGCTCGTATCTAAAAATGAAGCGCAAATTAAAAAACGTGCCAAATAGGATAAAATAATTTGCAACAAGGAATATTACTTTTCTATAAGATAAACTGAACATTTCACAATTGTTATCAGTCGAAATCAATTCCAAATAAGATCCAGTAATTCCAACTTCAGTTTTATCCGCTAAAAGCATAGTACCTAATCCTGATTGAATGGCAAATCCGTATTTCATAATTGCAATTTCGGAATAAATGTTGCTCAATTTTAAGATTAAGTAAGGCTCGTGCCTAGTGCCGCATCCGTTGTGCGCCAAATGAACAGATAACTAAAACAATATATATAGTTATAGAAAGACATTCCTAAAAGAAATCTTCGACTAAATTTTAACATAATATAAAATCAAATTTCAATGTTAGATACGAAGTTGATATTAAAAAAATAATTCTTTAATGTTTTACTGTATGTAATGTATTTTATTATTTAAATTGTTGTCATTAGCCAATATATACGTTAAATATATATATTTAAAAATATTTTTTATATAAAATTATATTTATATTTTATTAAAATTATAATTATATAATACTTACTTCGCCAATAACAAATCGCAGTAAAAGATTAATATAATTTGATGGCGATATAAAATCCTCGAAACCAGAAAAGTTTGACGATTTAAACCATTGTTCTAAATCTTCTTCACTGATTTCAGAAGATATGATACTCCTATAATAAGGAATAAGACATCGAATTAAAATACGGAAAAAACACGAAATGAAATATTCTGTAATTAATTATTTTACCTCTCAACATCTGTAGAATTATAATTATTAAAATCTTTTATCATAAATTCTGATTTATAATTATGAGTCGTCGCAATGGAGGCCCAAACAATAATTGATCTAATTTTACATAAATCGGCAGTTGAAAATAATTCAGAAGTTTTTTGCGAGTGAACATATTTCCAAAATGCAGCCTGCATATCAATTACATCGTTCCGACTCGGAATTGTTAATAAATTTAAAAACATCATTAACAGCTGAATTTTATCCTCGGATAAACTCAACTTAACCTGAGATGCTGATACATTAAGTTTCACTCTGAAATATTTTTCAAAATTATTTTCTTATGATATGATATGTCATCATTTGGAGACTAATATTAAGTAATGATAAAAACATATTAATAAAATACAATTGTTTTGACATAACTGTATTTTATAGTTTGACTAAATTATACTAAGACGTCAAACTTAATTGATTCTTAATTGAAATGTAAATGAAGATTCCAAATATGCATACTTAGTTTTAATGTCAAACGGCAAAGAAACCTTTTTAATACGGAAATTAGGAAATTATGTTTCCAAAAAGGTAGACAAACTTGTCTAAATGTCAATAGCAAAATTGGACCATTTTTCCTTTCTATTTAGTGAAGGGAAATTTGGTTTAAATACGACCGATTTGACGTTACAAAACGTCACTTCTCGTCATTTCACATCATTTTCTCGTCACTTCACGTCTTTACGTCAAATAATATAAAATATTCTTTTTTGTTCGTCTTATTATTATTGTGTTGTATTGTTGTTTGTTCTACGTTTTTTGTTGTGTTTCTGTTTTATACTTTGTTTTGGTTGCTCGCCGAATTTCCACGTCTACATCAATTCCGACGCAGATCCAGGCAGAAGGACTGACCTGTCATTTTCCATTCTCTAATAAGAATGAGTTCAGATAGATGACGAAATAATAAATAATAAAGATGACGAAAATCTAAACAAATTAAAAGGAATATTAGAATTGGAAATAACAGAACAAGAAAAATTTAGAAGACTAAAAACCTTGAGAAACAAAGTTACCAAAATAGTTCAAAATAATAATAACATTTTAATAAACAAAACAACAACAAATAATATTATAAATAATTTTAATATCAATCTTATTAACAAAGAAGAAAAAAAAGAAGAAGATAATTCTAAATCTTTAAAATATAAATGGGTGTTAAAATACATAGAGAAGGAAGAACACTTGAATAGTGTTTGATTTCATCCAATTTCAATTAGATTTTGATGACATGCATAAAAATAAAACTAACGATTATACTCCTGCATCTCCTGAATATACATTGAGATCAGAAGAGGAAGATGATTGTATAATAATAGATTGATGTATTTTATTTTATTAAAAGTTTGTAAAACATTAATAATTTTGCTATTTATTTTACCCTTCTCACAAGAGTTTTCTTATGAGATAGCGAGAAGATCCTTGTTATACTACTCTGACAAAACTACCGAGCTTTTTTAGCATGGCGCTCGCCACTGAAGCAGAGCAAGCTGTTTCCAATACTATAACTGTATAAATCCGAGCAATAATAGCATGAAATTCATCTTTACTAAGACAGCGTGGATTTCATACTATAATAGTAATAATGTCAACCTATAACTGCATGACCAAGTATAATGCTAGTGCGGCATAGGATCCATGAAGAAATAGTATGGAATTCATACCACTATATATACAAACATGAAATTGTATAAAACTATTAGTATTAAATGATAGAGTAATGCG
>JABFQC010005818.1:0-11299 GCA_022817085.1 Psilanteris sp. ZL-2020 | reverse complement strand
TTGTCATATATCTAGTATGTTTAGACATTCAACGTGTCAGTCACTGAATCATAATACGGTGTACTAGTTTCTAGATCTTTTAGTGTTTTTTTTGTACAGAAGAAGACGCCATAATAAATCGTCAAACGTCACGTGGGCACGAGAATTTTTAGAAATTATATCATAGATACATATAAAAAATAATTTTTCAATTAAAAGAAATAAATTATTAAAAAAAAAATAAATGAAAAAATAAAAAGCAAAAAAAAAAAAAAAAAAAAAAAAAAAAAGGAAAAAAATAGCAAATAAAATGTAATAGATCCAGCAGTATGACGTGCTAAGAGTCGGTTCATTTAATATTATAATAAGTGCATCTTTTATCTCATATCCATATTCCGTCACCGGTCGTTATATGGAAGCGATGCTGGCGCCACTGTCGTCGTCTTAATTTGATTATACCGGCGCGGTTTCGAAGCTTTATTATATCATTCAACGATGTATGACAGGTTACTATTAAACGCCATTTGAGGCAGACCGGGAATTAAAATTTTATAACATTTTACGGATCGAGATTCGAGAACATGATCCTCTCGTTAGCTTTGATTTAGCTCGGCAAAATGGCCCCGGTGAAATCGGAAATTAAATATGCACCGAACTATGCTGAAGTTTCTTGTTGATTCCACGCGATACATGGTCCGATTCGATATCTGATTCGCGAATGAATGATGTAATGACTCGAATCCAACGCCACCTGGCTCGTTATTTTAGAATCAGTTATTTTAAAATGCTCCAAATAAACGGCGGATTTTATTTTTATCTTCAAGATTCAAGGCATAGACGTCACGATAAGAAGGATGTTTTTTCGTCAAGTTACAATGTCTGATTAAAAGGGTCATGACTGAATAATTAACGGTTGTAAGATTCAGCAAGTGTTGGATTTAGTTTATAACATGATAAGGTTTTCGATGAAAAGGTTCATGGCAGGCAGTAATTTTGTGTTATTGATTTTGTTTAGTGCATGAGGAATTTGTGGTTCTAAATAATATATATGGATAATAGATAACACGAATCTGTAATTTTAACAATATTGTGCAAACATTGTAGAATTTTGAATAATAATTGTGTCAATTTTCAAAATTCATATTATTGTGTATAAATCATTGGGATTAGGATCAGCGCATTGAGTAGAAGTAACTGATGTTTAATTCAAAGTTGCATGTTGCAACAGTAATAATATATACACACTTAAATTAGAAACTGAGTACCAAATGTTTTTAGACTTATGTTATTTTTATGTTCTGGAGATATACTCTGATGGATATAGATATATCCCTTTATTTTTGTGTAAATATAGACATTCCGGTATAAATTTAATTGAAAAAGTGTTTGTTGTATTCTAAAATATTGTTGCTAAAGATTGTAAACCAACATGGGTAAAATTCTCATTTAATTAGACGTTGGCAGTGCTTTCATTTATAAAATAATAATTGCTGCTTTTATACAGTGCCAATGCAAATTGAATTTATT
This sequence comes from Psilanteris sp. ZL-2020, assembly GCA_022817085.1. Classification (NCBI taxonomy): domain Eukaryota; kingdom Metazoa; phylum Arthropoda; class Insecta; order Hymenoptera; family Scelionidae; genus Psilanteris; species Psilanteris sp. ZL-2020. The sequence goes on along the minus strand of JABFQC010005818.1, from coordinate 9,793 downwards.
TAATTACAATTTGCAATTGTAATTGAAGGCATTTCTATATTTTGTTCAAGACAATGAGAAATAAGACTTTTGTTCATATAGATATACATATTCTGATTAATCTATTCTGATTTACGGCGTTTCAAAATAGATATAAGATGGATTTAAACTAAATAAAATGGAATCTTTTATAGTATAACATAAAAAGAAATCACCGAACTTATTATTTTTAGATTATAATATTGATTTATTTTAATTACATTATTATTATTATTATTTTTTAATGCAATTTATCCAAACATAATCATTAAAAGTATATAAGAATATGTAACATTTATAAATAATTAATAATAATAAAAAGTAATAATACTGATTATTTAAATTATGAAATATACATGTCAAGCAGCTTAAATAATTATTAATACACTTTTGTTATAATAATTCATAATATTAAACAATTTATTAAATCTACTTCATTATTAAAAAACATCTCTCACCAGTATATCAATTTTTGTAGAAATGCAATATATACTTGAAAATTATACACTATTATATTATTATTCAAATGTTAAATAAAACTTGATACTTTGCAATTGTGTAAAATATAGAATTATTTTAATAACGTTGAAAATAAGCGTAACAAAAAAATTGTTCTTAGTATATTGTTCTAAGTTTACATATTAACAGATAAAAACATTAATAGATATTTAAAATTAGTTTTACACATATTATGAGAGTGCTTTTATTCAACCAAGTCCATTCATGAAAGTAACATACCCTCAGTAAACGTACACATATACGCATTCATTAAAAATTCCATCAATATGAACTTATATCGAGCTTGACAATAACTGAATGAAAAATAATTTTCAGACTTTATCATTGTCGATCGAAGCATGAATGCAAAAGCGCGCATCCCAAAATAACAATCTCATTTGTAACGTTCGCCATAGACATTTATTTATCATGAATTTACAATAAAAGTACACGAGCATTACGAATGGAACTCGTTATTTAATTTATAATAGATACGAACGGTTATGCCAGAAGTAAATGGCAAGCTTTAAAATTCATATATGTGTAAATGCATTAACAGCGTTAATACGGAAGACGAATTTTCTGCTCGCCTCAAAAAGATTCCCTGTTCGCAAATACACAGATGAAGGATGATGAAAGAGATGCTTTTTTAATGTAATCAAAAAAAATCAACAGTATATTAATAACAATATTATTATTATTATTATTATTATATTTATGAAAAAGAGTAATACGCGCTAAAATATAATCTTGCATTTTCTCTTAGCTTTGTCTATGAGTACGTTAAATTGTGATATTCCACGTTTTATGATTTATCAAGACATAATCTGAACATTTAAACATTATAAAGATTGTTTTGTTATTTTAAAATATAAAATTAAATATATTAATAATGCGTCATTTATTAAAAGTGTATTTGTAACTGCAAACTTTTACTTAATTATATATAATAATATATTACATAATATATATCTTAATGATTATATATTTTTTACAAATATATATTTTATCAAGTTTGGTATTTAAATAAAATTGTAAAAGTATATCTCATGGTAATTAAAAATGTGTCTTTTATACATTTAAAATCTTAATTATTGTTTAAATAATTAACTTATTATTTATTTATTAAGAATTTATACAAATCATATAATATTGTACCTTAATAGAAATTAAATGAGTTCCATCAACATATATTCATCAAAATGAAAATCAACTGTATCCCAAGAAACATGAAAATCAATAATTTAAATCTTTGATTACTGTGTCAAACAATTCGAAAAAGTGTACGACTTTAATTACGTTGAAAATAATTTTAATTACACTTAAGTATCATTCGCTCGTTTTCAACTTTTACTATTAAACAAACATTAGTTGAGTATAGTTACACGGGATAGTAATAACCCGAATAAGTTAATATAAAACACCAAACACAATTTCCCAGTTGTAGTTAACAAATAACAAAACAGAAAAAAAATTAAAAAACTACACAGCAAATGAACTTTAATAACTTATTTGTACCAAAGTATTATGCAGCAAAGTAAAAATACATTAACTCAGTTCAAAACTGTTCCAGTTTTTGACACGGTTCAATTATCCAACGTAAAACGTGAAAGCATTTATATTTAATATAAATACAAATAGTTTCCACTGATAGAACTAATTGTTCAAAAGCAACAATAAATCCAAAAAGGCTTCACAATGTTCTACACAAAGCTCTGCATAGATATTTTAGTTTATATTTTATTTCATTTTCCACTTTTTGTATTAAGGGGCAAGTTCCTAGAAAAAAGACTGAGTTGTGTGGGGTTATCGAAACACAAGCTTGAAGAGTCGCCTAGTGAGGCGGGGGTGAAACCACGTAGACAGAGATGGCAGGTGAATGACGTCAAAGCAGGCTACGAGTGACGTCAAAGCAACATATATTACACCTGGCGAATACAGTGCGTCGACGCGGGCCGAGGACCAATTTCTCTCTTCCAACGCTCCGTCGTTCTCTTTTTCCCTCACTCGCTCTTTTCTTTCTTTCTTTCTTTCTTTTTTTTTATTATTTTTTCCAGAGTTCATAAAATTTCGTTTGCAAATTTATACATCTTCCTTTTCTTTCCTTACAGAAACGCTGTCAGACATGCTTCTCATTCAAACAGATAAAAGTTTTAAAACAACAGCCAACGACGAGCTCGCTGCACCAATGTTCTCACTGAAAATGATTTTAGTTGACATTAGTAAGGGTTTGGGGCTCTCAGCCAATATAGCATTTCATTGATTTTTGTATACTTTTGGTTGTTTGCTATCCACGATCGGTCGATTCAATTGATTTAGACACTTTTGTTTGTTGTACTATTTTATTACGTTCTTGCCTAATCTAGAACGCGATAATTATTGAATTTATAAGACGAATTATAAATTGTGCAATAACAAGCTCGATATGAATTTGTTTTTATCTCGAGTACAAATTATTATTTAAATCTAATTGAAGTTTAAGTCATAGTCTCGTTCATTATTGATTACTTAGAGATAGCAACAGTTTTGACGGTTCTTTTCATTCAAATTATACGCCGAGGGAAATTTTAGTTCACGGAAGATATGAATTTTTGAAAATGAAAACTATTTCGATTGAACGAAGTAAAACGTCGGTTTTGATTAATTTTGTAAGAAACGGCCATTGTTCTATATGAATCCGAAAGCGAACATATAGATGTATGTACTGCTGTTTCAGTCAGTCATCAAAAATGTAGGTTTCGACTCATGGATTAGAATATTTTGGAGCAAATTAGAAAAGGATACTAAATATTTAAACCCAAGAAATAAACAAGGTAATAACGAATACAATGTTTACTTATTTCACGAGTTTAAATTTTCGGTCCTTTTTAATCAGTTCAGGTACATTTAAAAGTATAATTATTTAAATAATTAAATTTATAATTAACTAATACACGAATAATGCATTTAATAGTTTATTAATTTATATTTTATAAAACGATTAAAATCCGAAATATGCATAACAACTGTTGTTTGTGCATAAATCAGCCACGTCATTTTATTAAATTATTCTTAAGTTGTAAAACAAAAAAAACTGTCAATTAACAAAATAAAATACAATTCATTATCTTATTAAATGTGTATTTGTGTTTTCTAAATTTAACGTTAAAGAACAATTTATAATTTAAAATGTGTTGTTTATTTAACAAATTGTAACGTTGTTATTTATTCAGTGGTTATATTTGAGACTAGTTCAGTTACTACGTTAACAAAATGATTTTAGTTCATCCACTTCCTGAATACATCATCCAATGCAGATGCCTCTCGCAATAAACAATGCAAAAGTTACATCCAGTAAAAGTCATAAATGAAATAAAATTTACTAAAAAAGGTTAAATAGGAAATTATATACATTCAATTTTTTAAAAATGATGAAAAGAAAAAAAACGAAAAAAAGTAGTAGTAAAAAAAAAAAAAAACAACTTAAACAAATTGGAAGTTAAAACTTTTTAATTATTTACTCAGTGTCACTTTTCATTTAAATGACTTATTAATTGAGGATGATATGTTTAATCTGAATAATGTGTAAAATATGAATTGCATTCAAGAATGCAGTCTGCCTGCATTAGAAAAGAACATTTGAATTGCACCAGATATGAAGAACTCTGTTTTGTTTTGATTATGCCGGAACAAACATGGCTAATAATTTTTGTGCGTGCAGCAAAAGAGGAAAAGAATGTGATGTCCGAGTCGAAAACGTCAACCTGTCCTTCGTGCGGTTAAGTGATGCGCCCTACTAACCATCCTGCGGAACTCGGCCGTCGTCGCAACCGTCGGCGATGTGTGATCCCCAAGCCGGAAAAACAATTGTGAACGCGAACACGAAGAGCGAATCGTTATGACGAATACAAAAAGCTGCGCTTCTTAATTAACAATATGAAAAGCATTAACTCGCGTACAATATACAATTCAAAGATTAAGTAATTCTGCATTGGCATGTCATGAAGCATTATAACTTTGAATTATACATGATCTTGTATATGCTTGTTCCGTACGTAATGAAGTTAGCCACTGGTACGTTTGAAATGAAAAAAATAAATTAAAAGCGTCATTATATTCAGGCACAGATTGTAATTAAAAAATTGAACATACAGATATAGAATTGAGATGGAATGATTTGAATTATAAACAAGTTTTATTTTGACATTAGGTTTGAACAAACTGAAATTTGAAAGAAGAAAGAAAAAATATATATATTTTTTAAATTCTTTGTGCTAAATTACACACTTTGAAAAATTAATTAAATCATGAGAGGTACAGTTAGACAAAGAATGATATGTTGATATTTGGGTATAAATAAAAGAGAAGGGTATATAGTATTTTATCTTTTAAAATATCGTGATTAATAACCGTTTTTATGGAATAATTTAATAAAAACGACTGTTTTGAACGCTATTTTATAAGATATATACTTGCGTTTTAAAGACAGAAGAGTCTTGCCATTTTATAGTGATTAAAGTCAATTAGGGCAGCTGCGGCATGAATTGACCGATTAATAACAAGAGACAACTGCATTTGGAGCACCATTTCTTGTATTTAGTGCAATTGCGTTATTTATGCAAATGGCGTCTGTTTTGTTTTCAATTTATCTTCTGTTTATGTACATTCTCAATTTAGAATTTTAATTCTATTGAGCACAACAATTTCATTTGCTTTGCGCATAATATTAACTTTATGCCTCTAATTTTAGTCAATAAACTCAGATCGTGTTATAATAAGTTGTAATCAAAGTTGACTTGTTTCTCTAATTATTTGTTTACATGCAATCTAACATCATCTATTTCAACAAAAAATGTGTTATTAATAATCATATCTATGCTTCTTGATATTTCTTTAATAAACCAACTAATTTAATTTATTTTTAAAATTTAATAAATTTTATAATATGGTTTTCAACAATTCAAGTATACATTATTATTAATTGCATTACGTATGTAGATCATTTTAATTAAAATGTCAAAATAGTATTCATTATTAAAATTTATATTTAATTATTTTTTCTTATTTGAACATCTTACTCATCTTTTAAATATTTAACATGCTTATAAAGAACAATAAATAAGTTGAAATAAAAACCATTTGATTTTTATTTATAAGCATTTTTTTAAAAAATATTATTGTTTAGGTCATTGTAATGCAGTTAATTCATTTAGAATTTATATAGCACTTTTATGTTATATTTATAATAAATAATAAGTATTATTTTATAAAATTAAAAACTAATATTAACATAATATTTATATTTTACATAATCAAAAGCTAAATAGACATTTCAAATTTTTCTGTTTTTTCTTTTAATTTAATTTTATTAGTTCTAATTTTATATAAATTTATATTGATAGGTGTTATAGTGAATTACATTTATTGCAATTAAACTATGAAATTTAATGTTATGGGATGAGATAAAATTAAAATATAATAAAACATAAAAGATAACCTACATAATATTAACCTTTTGTTTCTGCTCTCAGTACAATTTTGCTCGTTTAGTTGAAGTGAAAACAATATAAGTAAATAAAAGTTAAATCTTATATGCTTGTATTCGTCATCAAGTGCAGAACATTAGACTTGAAAATCTGTCTCATACAAATGATAAAAGTAAAGTAATAAAAAAATTAAAAAATATCAAACAAAGAAATAAAAGAACACAATTATTAATTTAAAGACTACAGTGAATATTTTTTATCACATGTACTAAGCACATATTGTACGAACAATTCCATTTAGTGATAGAAAAAAAATCTATTACATATTAAACATTTTATATCATTTTATTGAGCAATATTTGTGTAATATTTCAGTTCTATTCAGTTGTCAGAATTTCTTGATAACAAAATTGGAACAGTAATTTAACATCATTACAAGGTGATATTATTAAAACAAAATAAATATATTGCAATACATTTATGATTATTAAAATGATCGTCGAGTAAAATGCATAAATAACAGAAACATTTACGATTGCGTTTATTGCAATAAAATTGTGACAGAATGCTGTATTTCATAATTATGTATATAACTGTATTTCTGATTTACACCTCTCTCTATATATAATTGCTTTAATTAAATTGCAATATACATAAACTGTTATCAGGCATTGTCTGAATTAAATCCATGGCATCTCATGTAAAAGTAATGTGAGAAACAAGTGCAACTTGGCAAAACGAAGAATCTAAAGACAAACAAAAAAATTTGCATAAGAGTCATTAATACATTTGTTGATTCGATTTAAGAAAGCTGAATTTCATTCCGTTCTTACATTCTATAGTCGACGATAAAACACGACACAAATATGATAACAAATATCGCAGTTTTATCCTGAAAAAATGTCTCGATTGAAGACATTTATTTCGGCTTTGTATGGTGGTTCGCGATGCTATTGACTGGCTTATCATCACTGACAAACCGAAGCGCCGTCATGTCTATTTAAAAACTGTCAAAAGCTTCCCCGGAAAAGCAACATAACAAAGGACAAGCAAACGTCCGGGCGCAAAAGTGGCCGCTCGACGAACTATTCTGACGGCAGATACGACGTCGACGTGCCCATCACGCGAATATTTTTCAACATCGACGCCGACTGCCGGATTACCACGGAGCGCGCTCCCTACGTTATAGCATTTACGTCACTCGGCCGAACGCGACCCAACCTCAAAAACGACGAGGTCGAGCGCAACCCGAAAAAGGGCACGCGCAACCTCGACGGCAAACGCAACGAACAACGCCAGACTCGAGATCGGCGGCTTTTTGGTTTGACAATTGCGTGCGGTCGTCCGCGCGCTAGGAGGCCATATTGAAAAAAAAGTCATATCAGAGCGAAAATTAACGCCTCGATTCAATTACGGTCCCGAGCCTTGGCTGTTCACATTGACTGCTTCTTGCGGAGGAAAGAAAAAAAAAAGTTAAATAAAACGAGATTAACGGCGACGAAGAAAGTAAAGGCGGAGAAAGAGATCGAAGAAAGACGAGGCGCGTAAAAACGAGCGGCGCTGTTATCGATTGGACTCTAATGATTGCGAGTTTGTTTGGGAATTACCTTGAACTCTGCTGTCCCGGCGAGTCGTCTCTCGTTCACATTTATCGGCGAAACAACGAAGCACTTTAAATGTCGCGGCGGCACTTTTCTCGAAGTAAACCGGCAGAACGAAACAGCGACGCGCTGAGTCTCACGGCAAACCGACTGATCGATGCCGGTCTGCGCTCGCAGTTCTCGCGGACGATTGACTTCGAGCACGAGAACAACTGCTCGCGGAAGCGCCGGTGACTCTAAGCATCGAGGTACACCCGGGCGAGCGCTTCTTCTAGTTGGTTTTACGGAGTCGTACGTCGCGAACAGATACTGGCCGAGATAGTGCCGAAGGTACAACGAGCTGCCACTCGCAACACGGCGCTAGTGGGCGGCAGGGCGGGGCTCCGTGCTCGCAGACTCGTAGACCCCGCGCACGAACTCGACCGAGCTCTGACCGTCGACGCACGAACACTGGCCAATTCATTATACGCGGGATATTCAATTTAACGGCTATTTTGAATTCTACATTTTTATTCTATTAAATTATTGTGTATTATTAAGAGTAATTCTGGTAGGATGTGTTTTATAATTAATTCTATTACAAATTTCCTATTTTATATAAATTTGTTTGGAAACAAGATATGAAAATTTTACGATTGTTTAATTTTAATTTGAAATAGGGTCGTTGTTGATAATACTGTTCAGCTTGCAACTTCGGTATATCAGAATGCAATCTTAAATGCATAATAAACTTGGTTAAAATATTATAACTTTTGTACTTTTATAATCGTACAATTTTTTATCTATTTATCATTGCAATATTCACAAAAGCAAGAAAACGTAATTTACATATGGAATATATATCTTCAATCGATTATTTGAATTTATTACGATGTGTAATTAATGTTTATAGTTATTTAAGATTTGATTGTGTATGTATGCGTATATATTATATGAAAATATCATATATATGAATACATTAATATCGGAAGAGGCATCTGAATGCAATGATGCGGCTGATACTTACAAAAGTTAGATTACTTAGTTACCTACTAAGTTGTCAGTCTCATGCAACTATTAGCAGATGCGACACAAGATTACATTCCTGTGAATGCGGTTATTAAAAAAAATAACTATCTTTATTAGTGCGTTTAAATAATTCAGAAATGATTTTAATAAAAAACATAACAAGTTTCATATTTCTATGTATTTGTAATACGTTTTAATGAATAAATGAACATGAGTATACATATATATAAATATATATGAAAATTAATAAAGTATTTTTCATTTCAATGTAATACAATTTAATATACAATGAGTATTGTTTTGTATTTTTATTGGTCACTTTGTTCAGTCATTTTAAGCAATTTTTCAATGTCATTGTTTTAATATTATTGTTATTATTTTTTAGATATTTGAACTGTGAACTATATGAACAAACCTAGGGTTGTTGAATTTGGTGACAGAAAATGTTGAAATAGACCATCGATGCTAAAACAATATTACCACAAGAACACGAACGAGCTAAAAGTATAACTAAGTAAGAGAGAGAAAATAATAGCCCAGAAAGCGTGCAGTATTGCAGTACATATTATGACAAATCTGCAAAAATTATGCTAGCGAAATGCTAGTATTATTGTTAATGCTAGCTAAAGCTAGCATAAACGTTGCAGATGTGTCACAACAAGTACATATACTCTATGAGGTATCGAAACTCCAGAAAAGAATGTCGTGTTGCGACTTGTCGAACCTTGGCTCGACGGGTCACTTCGGTGACCCTTGATTTTTAATTTTTTAACGCTGTTAAAAATATTAAAGTTTAAAAATGTAATTAGCCTATAAAATGAAAAAAAATCTAAAATCATAAAATAAACAAAATATTTATTAATCCAGCTTTGTTTAATTCAGCTGTTATTTTATTTAGCATTATACTATATATTTATATAAATTTAAGATATAATATTGGATTCTTAGAGTATAAAAGTATATTTTTATAACTGTCTATAATTTATAATTATACATTTTATAATATATATATTTTCTTTATATTTCATTTATAAATATTTTATGCAATTTAGATCAATTGTTACTGTTATATATATTTTTATAGGAAAAGTACAAACTAATGTTGTTTTAAATTTAATTTAGATTTCAACAAAACTTTATAAGGATTTAACAATATGTGGAAATTCTAAAAATTTCTCGAGAAACTCAGACTCAATTTTACAG
>JABFQC010005817.1:0-11300 GCA_022817085.1 Psilanteris sp. ZL-2020 | reverse complement strand
AATGATATTCTAATATAATTTTTTCGACTTGTATATCAATGATTTCTAAAATATCATAATATTTCTCTGTGATTATTTTTACCATACGTATAATAATTTTATTATATGGAATGACAAATTAACCAAAAAAACGTTAAACAATTATAGCATATACTGGAAAACTGCAGATACTTGTTATTTTTGACTGCTTTATCATAAAATATAGTAATTTTACGCTATACTTGTTTCTCCGTGTATTATTTTTAAAAGAACAATAGTGTAATCACTAATTCACAAAATAATTAACAATAATTTTGATCATAAAATTCATATATTGTTATTTATTAGAATAAAATATCATTTTTATCGAATCTCCAATTCAAAAACATATTCATTAAATATACTAAAATTAATAATATCACTTACAGATGTAGACACACGCAATGCGATGAGATATTAATACTAGCAAAATACGAATTTCGTAAAGTCATTAAATGTTTTCGTTGGAAATGCATATTCCCACTATTTCCTTTTAAATAATTCTTTTATACTTTTAATAATGAAATGTATAATAATGAAAAATGATATTGTAAATGAAAAATAAAAAGAATATCACTAAACGTTTTAAAACAAAACAAATGTCTAAAATTAGTATTATTTGCATTAGTGTAGTGTTATATTTTTTTACTGTTAGTTTAACTAATTTAACATTAGTTTAACACAGTTACATATTGTCTGAAATATTTAATTCATCATATATTATAAGCAAGTAATATTATAATATTGAATTGTATTTGTATACCTGCAGGATCTTAAAATGATACCTACAATATAAAGAAGGTGTTATACCGGAAACGTTTTTAAGCTTTTTGGAACACTTGTATAAGTATTATTTTCGAAAAATATTTAAAAAGTTCTGTTTAAATGTAAACAAACATTAATATTAAAGAACATTTCGATGTATAGAAATACTTATGAAAAACACTCCTAAAACGTTTGTTTTTACAGTGCACCCAAATGGAAAAATCTCACGTACGTTGGCAACAAATAATCGACGCATGCGACAGGTTTGTTAATCATATATTAATACATTACAACGGTCAAAATTAAATACTAAAACAATAATACTGGTTCGGCAGATGGTACAGTAAATTGTTAAAAAATAAATAAATAAATTGTTACATCATTTTTATTTGTCGACGTTTATATATTAATAAGTATGTTTAATAATTTAAGTATCTAAAGTAAGTATTTAAATATTCTAAACTAAGTATTTAAGTATCTGAAATATCTTAGTACAAACTAAAACGCAGATATTGTTTTAGTTCGCATATATCTTGGTATCTACGAATAATTCGCAAAGAAACGCGTGAATGCTGGAATAATAAAAGACTCGTTTCTTCTATCTGAGTTAAATCGACGATCACCCTTTCATACGTCCGATATACTTTTAATTGGCGCTTGAAAAGAGTCACCTTTGACCAGGATCTCACGAAATCTCGGCGTCAATGTTCGGCGACCTTTTGCGGTTCATTTATATTGATATTTTGTACGTCTTCGTTAATACGATTTATTGCCGTCTAAAAAGTCGCTACTTTTGTAAAAATACGACAATTTTCTCGCCAAACAATTCCAAAGGCAGATCGATTCATTTGTGCGCATTTTTTAAAATAAATACCGCAATGACGATTTAATATTACGTTTCACCCAAATGTAACTCTAACACCACTAATTATAACAACGCACAATTCCGTTTCGTTAATAACGGGTAATTATTTTTGCGAGCACCGCGTGGTCGTTATAAATACGCAAGACGAGCAATTTTCTTTTTCCTTTTTTTTATGCATAATTTCAACACAATTGTCTCACCACGTCATTCCGGGATGACGGCTCTTTTGAGAGCGTCGGCCGTTTAACGCTTCTTTATTATTTTTGTGGCTTTATTTGAGAGTCCGTATACCAAGACAAATAAATATCCCTCTTCAAAGCTCCAACCGCATAAACTGTATCGTCTCGAGAGTTTTCCGGCGTTTGCTGCGTAAACTCGAAATTGTGTTACGTCGCATGGAAGATGAAAGTTCGAAACCGAAAGTGATACGTTTTGTAAATAACCCACGTGTTATTGACAATTTTTACGCTTCAAGTGCGTAAATCGACGGCATCGATTTCAACTCCAAGACGTCACTGTGCGTCGACCGAATTTATAAGTCCGCATTTTTCTAAAGCCACGCTTGTTCATTGATATTACACTTTATGTTTTATCTATTTTCTATCTCTGAATCTTTTATGAATAATGTCGCTTTAAATGATTAACGTCACACTCATAATTGTGGTATAAGTGAAATATATATATTTCCTGCACAAGATAATGTTTGAAATCGTTGTCGAAATGAATTATTACTGAATGCAACCTTTGTTAATTAAATACAATAAAACGAAAAATTAGATTTACGTTACTGTATATATATATATATAATTTGTTCGCATAAACACACTCGAAATGGAGCTGGAAAATAATAAACGCATTCGTATATATAATATTACAGACATTTTATTTGAATTAACTCCGCATATTTCTTCAAACTCAAACAGTCGAATCAAATTGTGTTCTTTGGTCGGATGTTGAGTTGGTATGACTACCTGACTCGTTTCATTCGAACTGTTTGTCGCTCTCCGATTCAATGTTTGTACTTTTATTCGACGAATAAACGCTCGTATCGTTTTAAGAGACACGGTTTTGTGTTGCTCTCGTCCAACAAGCATGACGTCACATCCTGCGTAAACGCAGGATGTCCGGTTTTGCTGCTGGACTCTTCGGCTGATAAAATTTATCTACACGCATTAGTTATGAAAAATAGCGAGAAAAAATGTGCTTTTCAAGCTGCCGGGTTTTGCGACGCGCAATATTATCTGAAAACAACGAAGCTAAACGGGCGCGTCCGAGCCGGGCTTTGGATTCTCCAAAATGTCGCAGATTTGCGCTAAAAGTCGAAATTAATTTCGCAGCGGATGGCGTTGGTATTTCGAAAAATCGAAAAACGGCGATGTCATATCGTTGTAAACGCGATTTTTTTGTTCAGTTCATTCGGACGCGCGCGTTGGATGTTTACATTGCATACACACGCAAAACATTATCGCAGGAAATTCAGACCGAATGGTCGCACGATACTTCTAAAAGTTATTATCGCACATTCGAGGGAATCTAGTTGTGAATGCTCGTCTTGCGCTATGTTTTATGCAAACATCGAACGCGTTTAGCAGGGCCATGTAAACAGTTATCACGGTGTTCCAAAAACGAAACGCAAGCTGATAAACCCCGAGCGTTCAAATACAAACTGGAACACTTATTTGAACGCTCGTCAAGTGCGCGACGTACTATTTAATACTGCGATTGCAGCCTTTTCATACAAATTGGCAATTAATTCCGAACGATTAATGACTTATCTTTTAATGTTTTATAAATAATTGTGTAGTTTAATTGTCTTAAATCGACTATCAATTTTCGAAATTAAATTTTAAAGATAAAAGAAAATAATTTAAATAGACAGTGAATCGTGTATAAGGGAAACGGAATGGAAAATTTCATTTTGAAATGGCGCATCGGGAACGATCGAAACCGATGAAATTGAAAAAATAAAATCCGCTGCTTTCGTTCCTGCGCGTTCAAATTCGCTGATAAATTATCAGAGAAAAATTTCCTGATGAATCTCGCTTGACCCTTAATGTCAGTTTGTTCGAACCAAATACAACATAATTCGGTTCGTGATAGCGCGAAAAAACAAAACACACAATCATTCGTTCAATAATGTTATCAACGGACGCAAAAAATAAATGGTGATTTATACGATCTTGACAAAATGCTAAAAAATAATTCTGCCATCGTTAACCAGCTCGGTTGGTCGTTACGAAACTGTTATTTTTTAATTGCGTCGCGGACTCGCACGTATGAATGAAGCAAACCACGAAGACAAAGCAAATCGCTGTAGTTGGAATACTATTGTACAGATGGCAACAGCTCTCAGAACTTTACCTTGGCAACTCATGTGTTCCTTGCTTTATGCGACTATATATCATGCACGAACGTAATCCAATTGCATTTCATAATATCATTCTATCAATCGAGTTGTAAAGTTAACCGATTATTTCCAAGGATTACTTTCATTCTCAAAACTCGAGCAACGTTGAGGGCAGTTCATTAATGGAAAGTATGCCGAAATGAATTGAAAAAATTAGCCAATTTAAATTTGAAGTCAATTAAAAGTTAGTCTGGCATTGCGCGGATAATGCAGAGAATAGTTTATAGTCAAACAATTAAGCATCGAGTATGTCGGTTTTGAGAAACGTTCAAAAATGAAAATAACTTTTTGTTTCAAAGGAAAACGTTCTAACATTAAGTGGAATATGATCGAATTATTGCAGAAATACACGGAGAAAAAAATTTATTATAAATTACCATACCTTCTGGCCTTTGAATGATATGTTGAAGAATATTTAAAAAATTACTATACCCCTTAAAACAATATTTATTATATGATATAAAAATGTCTCAAAAGTCCTTCTAGTTTTATTGTAGTATATAAACAAAAATTTATTAGTATAGAAATAAAAAAAGTTGTCAATATGGTATAGTAATATTTATACTGTAACTTTTTTCTCAGTGTATATTTATCGATTTATACGTTACGTTACATAAGTTGACTGCAACTGTTCTATGTATTGAATCATTTTCGAAACATGGATTAGTAAAGGATAATTTCGTGTAATATATATATAATATATATACAAAAAAGAAAAATTTAACAATTTACTATATTGTATTGTATTTCCAGGTTTGTTGATATACGTTTTCTCCGTGTAATTGTTTGTATTATGCACTGATATATATTTACTCCAAACGTTTTATATTAAGTGATAAAATATTTTAGAATGATTAAATTAATAAAAACAACAAATTGAATTGAAAATTACTAATAAAGTTTTGACAGATTTAGTTTTTATTTTTATATATTTATTTTTTTTTTATATATTTTTGTTTGTATAACGCGCATATAACATAAATACTATATTTTCATAATCATATTTTATTAATATTCAAGCAGATAACCATTTCCCTCATTGCGGTCATCACGGTTTTCTTAGTTTACCAAAGCTAATAAAAATCTTTGTAGTTTTGTTTTACTTCTGCTAATGAAGTAGTAAAACGACTTTATTTGTTACTTGTAACAACCGCATCCGAACTTTGTACTATTTATATATGACATTATTTGTTTCTTCAAATTTTGTATATTGTAAAAAACAATCGTTGCAATTCGCAGATAAACATGTTAAACTCAAATAAGCTTAAATTTATATATCGTATTAACATACACAATTAAAAATCAATGCTGTAATTAAATCTCAATTCGATTTGATATTTCAGTCAACAAACGCTCCGTTTATAGGACATATACAATTCTAAACGCGCCGTAAATCCTTCTACATTTATGCGTTACTTTACACGTATATATACATATAACATAAAAGTTGCATTTTTTAATTTGTAGTGTTAATAGAGTAGCAAAATGTATATGATTTTAAATATTGATAATAAAATGTACGTATTATTTGTAATTCAAATTAAGATAATATTATTAGAAATAATTAATAAAATATCCTTTTTTTAGATCTTAATTTTGTAAAAAAATTGTCTTCATGATTTATTCGCTTCATAGATCAAGAAATAGAAAAATTGATGAAAGTGTATTCATTCTGAAAAAACAAATATTTGTTCAAATATTATTGATATATATATATTAAATATTAAGTAATTTATATACTAATCTGCTTATACTTATAAACGAAAATGTAATTAAATTATGATCTAATTATATAAATGTTTATATAGGTATTATATCAGAAGACCAAATATTTATTATTTTAACATTCTCTTTTATAATAAGGTAGAAACAAATTGTTAATTTTCGTACTCGTGAAACTAAACGAAAAGCTAATTATTTTAAAAACGTAAAAACATAATTTAATAAAAAATAAAGTCGTCAGTCATTAACTCCAACACTCGTTGCACAACAATAAGAACGTGCGACATTTCCTTAAAGTGGCCACGAATCACGGTACATTATTATACTGCCTTCACTTTTTAATTTTCCATTTAACAACTACGCTTATTCAAACACTCTTTACAATTCTGTTTCAAATGAAGTTAGTTACACTGAAAAAAGAACTTTAAAAGTTCCACAATAATTTCGAACGGTATATTTGTCAACGAACGAAAATTACCATCAACGATCATAACATTTTTTTTATTATTAATCTTTAATATATTATGTTGTTATTTTGCATTTACTTTTTGATTATTTTTAACTTTAAATTTGAATTTAAAATATTTTCATCTACATTTTTAGCACAGTTAAATATTTTTTACGCAGTATATTATTAACAATAATAAAATTAAAAAGTTAGCACACCTATATAATGTGACACATAATAATTAATATGAAACTTTGGATAAAATTATATATCAAAAATAAACCACTTAAACTAACCTTCGTCGAAATTTTCTATTTTCATTTTACCATTATATGTTATTCAGTTTTGTTGTTTAAAAATAACTAAACATACATATTAATGATCAAAACACGTGATATATGTGACACATATAGCTTTATAGAATATTGGAAGCAACTTTTTAAGTCAATATATGAATTAGTCATATGATTTAACTTGAGATCTGTGGAACAGATTTAATACATTTTTAATCATAAAATAAAAGCATGATATGATTAGGATCATTTCAGTTCTAGATATGCGACATTGCTTTTTGGTCAGTGAATAACCTGAATTTAGTTAAAGTTTAAATTACACTGGATATGCCGGTTTGAAGAACACAATAGTTTAAATATTTTTAGGGGGCAATTGTTATTTTGTTAGTAATTGTACATTGTCGAATGTATTTAATATCAAATTACATTTAATGCGTGTATATTTAGCACCAATAAAAAGTTTGCGCAATAAGTTTAAAAATATTAATTAATAAAATAAAATTATATTATATCCATATGACACTATATATATTTTATACTATATATAAACATATATATTTATATTCCATTGCGACATAATATTTCAAATTATTATATAAATATCATATATCCTCTTCTACAATTTCGACAGTATTTCTTGCGAATACAATTTAACTGAGCTGTAACAAAAATTATTAAATTCCGTTGCGCAATATTTCATAATTAATACAAAAATTGTTCTTATAATTATCGATTCATATTAGAACTGTCTTAAACGAATCATTTAACAAATTCTCGGTAAAAAAACGTTTAATTACTAATACATTTTTACATTTATAAAGCGGTTATATATATGTTCGAAAAATACACTTTATATTTTTTGTTTAAAACTTCGACAAAAGTCATAGCAAAATAACAGCTTGAATTTTTTTATTTTAAGGTACATAAAAGTATATGAATACAAAATGACTATATAAGCGAACAAAATTTATTTCCATTTGCCTTGTAGTTTGACATTAGAACGATCTTATATGCAAGTCAATTAAAAAACTTTCAATACAAAACGTTCGATTATACCGAAATGATTCTGCAAATGTGCAGCACGTGATTAAACGATACATACAATTATATTTGAAAAATTCGTCAAGCCACAGACAGATGCAAAGAAACGTCCGCGTAGCAAATGTTGTACGTATTTTGACATTAGTTTTGTACATTACAACTATAGATAGTGTTAAAGTTTTCACGAGGGGCGTTTCATGGGGCGGGTTCCGTTCCCAAGAGAATAAGTGTCTGGTCATTTTTCATTTCAGTGTCTTATATTTCACGGTCTTCCGTAAGCCGATTATGCCCCAGCTAATTATATTTCTAAAGAAAAGTCGCAAGTTTGGAACAAGTTGTTGAATATCAAATTAATTCCTATTTATTACTATTCACAAGATTTCCTTAGAGAAAAGTAATATTATTTGACAAAACAAATTTAACCGTTTATTTCTTTGTTAGATCTGTGTTAGATCTTCTTGGAATGATCAAGAATATGGGTTACTTATATATAGGGTTCTTATTCTATTACGAATTATGAAGGGAACACAATAATGCAATGCAATACGATAATAAACTGCATTCGTTATGGTAGTTTTCGTGACCGTAATCCAATTTGAGATATCGCACGTTTAATTGTTTAAAGAAAACTAAAAAAAAGACGTTTAAGTATATATCGACATATTTCATTGACGTCAAATTCTTGTATTTCAGGAAGCAAAAATTAACAAAGGACACTAAGTAGTTAAATGAGGCATGTTCGATATACTTAATTTTTGCTTCGAATTTCTAAAAGTATCATAATGAGTAGTTTTGTTATGACACTTTCTTATGAAAAGGATAAAGAGGAGTGAAATATGTTTTTCCATATCTTTTGTTATGAAAACCTATCCAAATTGTTTCTGTGTTCTTTAAGAAAACAAAACGTCAACTTTGATTGATGAAAGTTCTGACGGGTCCATGAGAAACTACTGTGTGAAAAGTTAAAAATTTGCTAATGATTTTCTAAATCCTTTCTTTCATTCATCTGAATAGATCGTTTAATGGAACGTATATCTTAATTACTTATAAGATATGATACGTTGCTTAAGATTCTTTCAATCTATATCTCAGAAATCGTGCAGGCTAATCACTTAGGTTAAGAAAATTAATTAAAAAACTATCGAATTTGGATTTATCAAACCCGTAAATTAATTTAAAAATTAAAACAAATCAAATTATCAGCAATGATAATAGCTTTAATGATATATTATTTAAAAGGATTAAACACTGAAAAAATTAATCTTACAAATTTTACCAAACTAGATAATAACTGTAGGAAAAATGGGAAAAAATGTAAATAATATGACAAATTATGGTTAGAAAATTCTAAGAATATGTTAAATATTACTAAACAAATGATAAAAATATTAATATTTTCTAACGTTTATTTATAATTTTGCTCACTTTTCCTACTATTATTATCTAGTTTGGCAAAATTTGAAATATTATTTTTTTCAGTGTGCACTGTAAATACAATTGCGCGAAGTTACATATGTTGGTAATGACTCAAATTGTGTAAAATTACACACCAAGTTTAATGGAATAACAGAAACATAGTAACCATGATCATTTATAACAAACAATTACGTTACATAATTTAACAAAATACTATTTTAGGGTTCAAATAATATTTAAGTAATTATTAGGTTATGTTACATCGGATTGATCGCTCGGCGTGGCATCGCGTACTTTAAGCTCCGTTTCTATAATTTAGTAAGTTTTATGCATGAAAATGCATTATAACTTAATTATAGAATTTAATTTCTATCAATTTATTCCTAATAGTACATTTATTTGTAAAGTTAAATTAATATTTTAACATTTTGAATATTTTATAACCAAAATTTGGTAATTGACAATATTTTTAGAATTGTGCAAAATTAATATAAGTATATATATTTAATATGACAATTAAAATCTTATATTATAATACCGAGGTGTATATTTTTACACACATTTTTTTACATTGAAGGGAGTTTTGTTATTTCATTAGTTTGTATATCAAACAAAAAAAGATATCTGTCAATAATATAAACACAGCAATACAATTGATTTTTTGTTGGTATTTTTGTTTACATAATTTTTTATATGTATATATTAATTAATTAGTTTAAATTAAAATTTAAAACCGATATTTACGTTCGAGTAGAATTTGAATTCTATTTTTTTGCGTTAAAATTATTTTAAAAATGTATTCGATTTTGAGGTTAGAAACATAAATAATCAAAATAGCGTATAAGAAATTCAGATAAATTGTAATAAATTAGTACAATAAATTATATATTGTAAAATATTGTGTGCCTATATATATATAGTGAATTATGTTAATTTTATAGCGCATATGACAATATAATGCAATAAATTAGAGGCTACGTTACTCTTCGTAAGTTCAGAATGTAAAGTGGGCCGACGTGAGCCGGTTTTCGAAATGATAATACCCGCATATAAAGATGTCTAATAGGCACACAGGGTCCGCTAAACTAAGCTATTTTTGCCACTTCCGCTCTGTCTCTGAGAAAATACCTCACTTTTCCTTCTTATCATATTGGCGAACCGCGTAACTCACACTGCAACGATTATATGTATGTTCTTTTTTTAAACAAAGACACGTATATTTGATAGTATAATTGTATTAATTAATTTCGTAATTAAAGAAATAGTTAATTATTAATAAGATAACGAAATTAAATCGACAATGTTAAATAACTAAAGAAACAGTTGAACTTAATTCTATTTATGTAATTCAAATATGTTTTATGTTTTCAACAGTATCATTTTCAAATCTTTCGCATGTGTCGCGTATAAAGTCAATTGTCAAATATTTTGATCATGTAATAAAAGAATTTTATGTGATAATATATATTTATTAAGTTAAACACCTCTAAATTACGTTCATAACAACTCACAATTAATCGCAATAATTACTGCTTATATTAATAACTGTATTGTAAGTGTATTTTCGAAATATTATTTTCTTTTTAATAAATAATAAACAAAATTAATATGATTCAAAATATATACAAACAAGCACTTTAAATTATTGACATGACAAATATACTGATTTCAATATATTCGCATTTATTTTATAGTGTGCGTTTTTCTTTTATTGTAAACTAATATATTGATAGAAGAAATTTCATTTGCAATTAAAACCTATCATTTGTATAGAGGTTGTTTTTAAAATACCAATATTATAATAAAATATAGATATATTTACTACTTTTCATAAGGTTTCTCTGGGGCGGAATTTTGTAAATAAATAAAAAAAATAAATATTTACCAGTAAAATGTTATTTGCGGATCATAATTTTATTTAACTACACTGAGAAAAATCAAAAATGAAAAATTACTATTTATACTATGAGCTTGGACTTTTAAGCGAAAAAACGTCGAATTTACTATGTTTAGCAGTAATATTTTCAGGTAAAACAATAAATTTCTACGTAAAAAACATGAATTTTTCTGTTAAAAAGACCAAATTTTATGATTTGTTGCTTAGAAGTCCAAGATCGTATTATAAACTGTAATTTTTCATGCTTAATTTTTCTCAGTGTAATATTATAATGTTTCATATATTATTTTTTTATTTACCATACACTGAGAAAAATTTGATTGTAAATATTGTAATGACTTATAATAAAAGTGTTGTATAGTACACAAATAAAGAAATTTGTAATGTCACATTATAAAAATACCAATAAATATCATATTTTTTATTAT
>JABFQC010005816.1:0-11300 GCA_022817085.1 Psilanteris sp. ZL-2020 | reverse complement strand
AAATAAAATTGTAATAACCGAACCTAACAAATGGCGTCCAAAATAGGACATTTGTAAAATTATTTTTAATTTATTATAAATTATCTTATTATAAAATAAATATTCATATTCGTACGTTACAAATGGCACCCGAACAGGGACATTTGTAAATAATTATTAATTTATTATAAAAATAAAGATTCTTTAAATATCCGAACGTTACAATAAATAAAACATATCTATATTAATAATATTTATATTAATATTATTATAATTATTCAACTGGATTATATATAATCCATATATATAAATTATATAACAATAAAACTATGTAATAACAATAAATAAATATATCTAACCTGAAAATGTAGTTAAGTAATGACAAATAATTATATAACTTATTACTATTCAATAATAGTAAAAATGGTAGTCAAAACAATAGTACTGATTAAGCAAATTCAACCTATATTGAATCACCTGTTACATAAAACAGGAGAGCTTATAACGAGGGGTGTATTCCAAAATTTACATTTGGCGTATTCGGAAAGTAACAATATTTTTTATTAATAAAGGACAGATAATTCACATCAAATAAGTGTATCCTTTATTAATGAGAAATATTGTTACTTTCCAAATACACTAATTAAGTACTGCAATAAGTACGTTCGTAAAAGACGATAATAATATATATTGAAGTAAATTTAAGAAAGATGCATAACTATTTGCAGTACTTAAAGTAAACTATGAAATTTATGCTTAATATATTAAAAAAGGACAAACTATCTGAATAGTATTGCCTGTCAAAAATTATGAAAATAAATAAATTACACAAAGATAATTATCTTAAGGCTTTATATCATGTTCATGTTCAAAAATGAGCTTCCAGTACTGATTGTATGAGAAAAAATTATGAAAATAAATAAGTCTGAAAATATATTTTGAAATATAGCCCGTATCATACCTAAATTTTAAAATTTATTTTTAGCACTTTATTCTTTGTCTTATTTATATGTTATATTTTTATCTAATAAAATAAGTACCAACAATTTTTTAGAAATTAGCTCATTACTGCATATTTTAATTCACTATAAGTACTGCAATTACTACGGCAGGAAATGATGATATTATATGCCAGGATAAAAGAAGAATTTATTACTACTGACAGCTTATTATGTCGTCATTTCGTAATGGTGAAAATACTTAAAATTAAAAGCCAAGCAAATAAATCTAATCTTATAATATATGAAAACTTTGATAAATATTAATAATTAAATGACATTTTCTTTAATTGTGACAGGATATTAATTATAATACAAGTATAGTAATAATAATAATTTATTAAATACATTTATTACTGTAAATATTTTACAATTGTGTAAATACATAATAATATTAGTATTTTACCATGCTACAGTTTTATCAGTAAAATGATCTATTGATGCTTCTATTTCTGCTTGATCAAGAGCATTTTTTTCCAACCAGTCAACTATCAATTGATATTCTCATATAATCTCTTCATTTTTGTATAAATTATCCAGGTATATTTTCTCAGAAATGAATCTGTAATTATTTTGTCAGCCATACAGGGTTTCCCTGAGGCGTAATTTTTGTAATAATAATAATAATAATAAATAATAAATATATTTAGCATCTTTTATAATTAGTTCTTATTATTTACAAATAAAATAAACTTAATAATGATTAATAATTGCTTAATGCTTCCTATTAAATTATAAAATTTCAATAATATATATTCATAATTAAATGTATAATATTGTCTTATATTAGAACGAGCGATATAAAGACCTCCATTATTATTCCACCCTGGATTTTCGCCAGTTTCTTTTTCAACATTAGCAAATGTTTTTAATGTATTATTTAGTAATTCAATTTCTACATCATTCGGGCGTAAATTTCAAATTAAACCAGCAATATGCCATGTTGTACCGGAAGTTAATTTGGATGTATCTAATAGAATTGATTTAGCTGCATATTTTGATAAATAATAAAGAGCATTACAACCAGCACTACCACCTCGTAAAAATAGTTATTTTAAAAATATAAAATTGACAACAAAGTTAATAATAATGGTATTAAATTTGTTAATTAATTTTACTTATTATTACAATGTCTGCAGATTCTGGCAAGTAATTAGACGAAGATGCAAAAGACGCAATAGCAGTTACATTAATTTTTCTAAAGAGAATTTTTCTACAAGAACCAGTCCACTGAAATATTTTTAATTATATATCACAGCAAAATTAATCATTAATTAATAAAATAATAATCTTGTTGTTTTATATACCTATTTTTATTATTTATATCTATATTTAATCATTTAGAGGTATGAAGTTATAATTCATTACATATGTTCTTGTTAAATTTAAGCAAACATTTAAGATTAACATATAATTTATCAACAACAAATACATAAAGTAATATTACTTAAATATTATAATAAAAAGAAATCATTTTATTTATATTATAAAAATAAAATTATAATTTTAAATATAGTATGTTTTTAAAAATCTTGTTTACAACAATTAACATTGAGTTATGGTTAAATGTTTTAAATGGTGTTATATATATACAGTAATAATCTAATAATTTTGCAAAATTAGAAAAATAAGTATACACTAAAAAATATTATTTAATAAAATAACAAAATCATAAATAATTATAAACTTACAGAAAACCTAATAAAATTTCTTTAAAAGAATACGTATTGCATATCATGGCAAGATTTAAATTTATCCTTGTTATTTTTTCATAACACTTTATCATCAGTGAAGTTAATTATTACTGGAATAAGGAGAGTGCGAAAAATATTCCTAGTAAAACAATTTCTCCATGTTCTTCTTTATCAATTGAAACGTCTCGTAATAGACTCAATAACGATCAACGATGTAATTCATCACACATTTCTGCTATTGATTCACTATAACCTCCACCACAATCATCAACACTTTCACCTAAAAATAATAATTAAAAGATTTAAAAGTTTTAAAAGTATAGTTTTTTAATATGTAATTTAATATACAGCATTATATAATATATGCTTTAAAATTATTATTATTTATAAGCAAGCTGTTCAAAACCAAATACAGTTATTATTATAATCTTATAATAATATAAGATATATAACATCAATTTTTGAAACTAATAAAATATGAAATAATACTTACCACCTATAAAGGTCTTGAAGTATGATCAAGTTTTAAATTCATTTGCGAAGAATAATTTTTAGCACCAAATTTATCTTCAATAACATTTTCAACCTGTTTTGAAATATCATTTTTTGCTGCTTCTGGAATTCCATCTATCTCATTAACATCATTTCAGTCATCATCTAGATTATATTTATCAACATCTTTTTTCTTTTTCCAATTTTTCTTATCTAAAAATAAAAATAAATGTAAAAATAATTGAATTGAAACATAATAATTACATATTAATAAAATAATAATTAAATTTCAACAGTGGAAATAAGTTTTCTAAATTAAAAATATATTTATATATTTTGTTGACAATATATGTTTCCACTTTTTATATACATGAGTTATAAAATGATTCTAAACTAAAAATACTTATCATGTCTATTATTGTTTTTTTATGTATTTATTTACCACCAAATTGTAATTATGTATAAATAAATAATTTAATGTTATCAATTTACAATTCAAAATTTATATTTTAAGGTTATGTTTATTTCAATTAATCAAACTTGTTACATGTATTCAAGAAGTTAAAATATACTCAAAATGTATTTAATAATATTTTGTATATAAACTGAATTTATTTACCAGAATAAATGAGAAATTATTGTAGATGATCTGAAGTTATGGCATAATTCTATCTTGTTTGTTGTCCAGCCGCTGATTAAGATTTCCTGTCATTAGATTTTTAATGGAGGATTTTTTAGATTTAGAATTTTATACTTTTAAATATAAATATATATGAAATCCTACCACCCAAAGAGAAGCGCAACATAAATCTTAATTCATATGTATTAAACCTACATTAATGTGAACGTATCCACATTCATAACTACATTTGAGACTACGTTCATTTTATTACTGTATACGTTTATGCGTTTCCGGAAAATTAATATTTATTTTACATGTTACCTCACTTGTTTAGTGATTTTTATTTCCTATTTTGCATTCGGTAAAATAGTTTAATTTAATTTAATACCTGCTGTTACTACTGGAAACAATGGATGAGAACTGTAAGTATTATTAAATATAAATTTATTTATTAAATTATTTTTTTGTAAATTTTTAATAAATAAATGTGAATTTTATTATTTGTGGAATTAATATTTATCGACGTTCTTTATGAAATACGTAAATAATTGTAAATCTTTATTAGGTCATTAATTCTTCTTTTAACAAAGAACATCTTCTACCACTTGAAAAATACAAATTTTATTTACTTAAAAATTTATAAAAATCTAATTCTTAATCTAATATTTATTATATATTTCATAAATAATCTTTTTTTTCAGATGCTTACGCTTATTGGCAATATTTGTGGCAGTGGCACTTTGGGCAACTACCACCACTACCGCCACCAACATCACCACCGCCAAATGTGCCTGCTAATGCATGATTATTAAGACCACAAATACCGGCACCAGGGCCATCCGCGGATGCGACGCCGGAACCAAGGCCATCTACGGCACAGATGCCGGCACCAGGGCCATCGACGGTTCCTATACCGGCATTAGGGACATCCTCGTCTGCGACGTCAGAGGCTGGACCATCTACGGCTGCGACGTCAGAGTCAGGACCATTAGCACCACGGCCATCTTCGACTCCGACGTCGGAGTCGCACCTGTTGCCAACACCAGAGCCGAAGGTGAAAAATTATAAACGTAAGTTATTAAAAAAAGTATATATATATTTACAAAAAAATGTTTATATTTATATATATAAATAATATTTTACAGGTAGAGGAACCAATGCCGGGCAGAGACGCCGCATTGGAAACATGCGTGGTCGAGGACGCGGATACCCGCGGCGAGGAAATTATCGCCGAGGTGGTAGCAACAGCGGCCCTGGCAGGAAATATGCCATTTATTTTAATTAGTATATTTATATTTTAAAAATAATATAATATTATATACATATTTATATAAAAAATAAATAAATAATTTTTATACCCAATAATGTTTTATATTTCATTATAAAAAAATTCATAAATTGATGATAAGGGATAATATTTATACTTTTATATTAAGTTAGGATTTGATATTCGGAATTTTTCTATTAATAATTTTATTATTTAATTTATAAGCTAATCCTTGAATCCAAAAAGTCCTTTCGTTTGCGGCATCCACGGTTACCGCTGCATTGACAGCCGTACCGCGTGACATGATATACATTCCAAATTGTCTTAATATAAATTAAAAATTCATAAATTGACGATAAGGGATAATATTTATACTGTAATACTTATTATATTTATTTATTAAAAACTTAGGATTATATATTACATACAGGAAGAAAGAAAAGCAAAACTTGTTTTTGATTATTTTTTATTTTCTATATACCATTGTTTAACCCATTTAAGTTGTTTTTATCTTTTTTTTGTTTTTTTATTAACTCTATTAGCTTTCATGTCTTCTTTAATATTTCACCATTATTCCACTATAAAGACATGCATTGTATGTTACCGAAAATATATATACGTTATCGAAAATATATAATTATTATATACCACTTTAAATGATAATTGCTACAAATTGCTAATTATTAAAGTAAAATAGATTTTTAAATGTTATTATAATGTATTTTTTAAAATATATTTATTATAATAATTCTTTTAAAACGTTTTTGTATTTTATTATTGTTTAAATTAAATCATGTAAAAATTATTATAAGTAAAATACTATAAACCATTACTAAATTACTAACTTACTCGTACTGAAAATACACTTAACATAAATTTAACGATATATTTTCTAACATAATGTTATATTATGTAAAATTAAGAATTTCATTCTTATTTAGTAACATAACTATGTAGTAGGATAATCATTATAAAAATTAAAAATGTATTAATTACGTTACACTTGTTTTTTTATTTTTTTTTTAAATATAATGGTTTTTTTTTACTTAATATTATTTTATTTTACTTATATAATAATTCTATAAAATACATAATAATTTTAATTAACACTAGAACGATCAAAGCAGTCATTTTTACTACTAACTAAAAAAAGTTTTTCGATAATACTTTTATTTATCAATATATTCAATAGTGTTATATTAATAATGCAAATAAATTGATATAGATTATTGCATATTTTGTAATTTTATATTATTATGGTATTTTTTGTGAAAGAATATAATGTAAGTTAATATGTTTTCCAAGTAGTTTTTGAAGCAATCAATAATTCCGGTTGTTTTATTGTAGTTAATTATTTGTTTATATCGTTATCGTTGTAATCTATTGTATATACTTAAAATTCTATAAAAGTAGAACGTTATTGCATTGAGAAATAATGAGTAATATATTAAAGTTAAGTTAAATGTACATTGTTCAAGTAAGATAAAGAAAAACTAGCTTCGATAACATTTAAAGTTCCAGAAAATTGTCTTCGGTATTGCAATTCGTTGAATCATAGTTTGACTGGTCGCTTCTGCGTTACATAATTCATGTCTTAACTTATAAATAACTAGAAATTAATTGACAGCAATACTAAAATATTTAAAATTGAAAATATAAAACATAAATTCATTGAAATTTGTAAGATAAAAATCCTTATTATATTTTTATATCACTAGAATAAATATATTAATACTAAGTTATTTCAAATGATTTATTAAAATAACACAATATTATATACATATTTATATACAAGATAGTATACAAGAATGCTTTATTTCATCTTTTTAATTTTGAGTAGATGATTTCTTAGTGCTAATTGTTTACTTTTAAATGTACGTTTAATTTTGCCTTTAACTTTATGTTTTATCATTTGATAAGCTTTGGTTTTCTTTTTCTCTCTATTAGTTTTGCTGCAAAATGGATCTACACGACCATCTTTAAATCCAAACTTCTCTTTATCTTTTTGTCCTTCCTATAAAATAAAATATACATTTGAAAATTTACAATAACATTAATTTAAATTATCATTTCAATTTTCATATACTATTAATTTTGAGCCTACCTTAATACTTTTTATTCGTGCTTCTTTATCATTTTTCTTTTTTTTATAAATATTTTTAATATCAGAAAGTTTTAATAATTCGCCATTCTTCTCATTTTCATTTTCATCTTCCAAAGGTCTTTTTGTGCCGCGTTTAGTGAAAGTAACCTTTTTATTTTCAAGTTCAATATCAATTCGTTGTCAGTTAATAAACGAAGCGATGATACACGAGACGCTTTTTCAATGGTTTCGGCGGAAAATTTTGGTAATTTCACTTTCATTTGTTTGTCTTGTAATCTTTTCAACTTTAATTTTTTCTTTTCAATTTTACTTAGTTTTTTAGGTTTATTGGTTTTTACTTGATTTTCAGTTGTTACATCTTCATTTTTATTATTCAATTCTTCTTCTTCATTATCGCTATCGTTGTCTTTTTCATCTGCTTCACTACCTTCATCTAATTCTTCATCTTCTTCACCACTTAAATTTTCAGATTCATCATGGCTTATATCAATCCATTCATCATCATCATCATCATCATCTTCCTATATATAATAATTATTAAGAAAAAAACAAATAATTGTTAAAAGAAATATATATTATAAAAAATTTAATATGGATAGTAATGTACATTTTTAAAATTAAACACTTACATCACTGTTACTTTCATTTTCTATATCTGATTCTGCTTCTTCCTTCAAAATTTCAGCACCAGGAATAAACTCTTGAGCTTTAATATTTTAAAGCTCCCAAAGTTACACTAGCTTCAGTAGGGCGTCCTTTATCTTTTTTGTGTAAAAGATGTGGCATTTTATTTCTAAATAGCGTTATTAGTGAACGAGTAGCCATCATTACACTCTTATGTTTATAATTTTTATATTGTACCAAATCTCTTAATAAATCTTCATCCATTGCTAAAGGACACCGAGCACATATTTCTCGGACAGCATTTAATCCTACAGCAATAACATCTGTCGAATTTCTTTCAGTAATAAAATTATTGACTATAGCCCTAATAACTGGTTCTAAAGTATCTGGAGGAAGTAATTCATGTGATGCTTGAGCAGCAAACAATAATAGTTTAGTAACCTCTGCAAATTAAAAAATATATATTATATTTATTTATTTTTAAAATTAATTTAATAATAATATTTTTATATAGATATTTTTTTAATATAACTATATAGGTTTAACTATTTTATATTTTTATTTTATATAATATGTATATTAGATAGCTTTATGCATTAATTACACTCCTTGATAAATAAACTTACCACGTTGATGAGGTTGCAAAAACCTTTGAATATAAGGATAATAATTAAATAAAAATAATTGGTGTAATCCAATTAATTTTGATATGATATTTAGAATCATAATTTTTACTTTAAACCAATCAGCTTTTTGCAATCGCTTAAACAAATTTTCTGCAAATTCTTGTGGATCGTTAATAAGATGTAAAGCAGAAAAACTTCCTTGTTGATTTTTTGATTTTTTCTTTTTTGATTTCTAAAACATAAGGTAAGGTTTTTAATTTGAATAATTTGCATGACAGATCTATCTATCATCTACAATATAACCTAAAATTTATTAAAATTTTGCAAAAGATATTGAACATATATGATACTATTTTCATCCTTTTCTTGCTCATATAAAATCATAAGGTATAGAAGGAAGCATAATGTTTTATATATAATTTATATACCTGATAGTCAGTTTTAGCATGTTCTTGTCCTCTTGATTAAAGCTCCTTCATATTGAGCTCTGTCAATAAAAAGTGGCTCGTCATCACTTCCACCTTCGACTGCACCGGCAGGAACAACTCTACTTGTACAATCAACCCAGCATACACCTCCTGCTTCGTTTGGAGCAGATGACATTGGATTATTTGCTAAAAGATCAAATATTTAAAATCAATCTATTTATATACCTTTATTATTAATTTTCATTTCCTAATGCAACACATGCAATGTCATTTTTAGTTCATAATAATATCTAAAAAATATATTAAATAATTAAAATACACAAATTTAATCATTCTGTTGTTCTATTATTTAAACTAATAATAAAAGTTCATAATACATTTGTAATAATAATAATAATAATAATTTAATTAAATAATAATACAGTACTAAATTACTTAAAATTAATTTCTTAACGTACTAAACTAATAAGGTTTCATATTTATTTTATATTAACCTATATATGATTTTCATAGAATATTTAATTAAAATATTGAACAAAAGAATTGTTTATATATTATTTAAAATTAAAATATAAATTCTATATAATAAAATGATGTAATATTTTTATTGTTTAATAAATTATGAAAAATTAGCACTTTGTCTGAAATTGCAGAACTTTTAACTAATAGTTTTATTGTTAACTGCTCTATAATATTGTATTTATTCTTATTTATATATTTAATTATATCATTTTTATATATTTGACTAATAATATGCGCTATATTTTACTTATTTTTTTATATTTTACAAAGGATTATACCTGTAGAAGTATATAATAAATATACAATATGAAAACATCAGTATTTCTTTGTTAATTTATCCAATATTAAATTGCATAAATAAATCTTTTATATAAATAACTATTAATGCATATTAATTATAACATACTTATTTTATTTTTGCATTAATTTATTTCTTCTTTTTATAAGCTTATCAGTTATATTATCTACATTTGTTTGTACATTATATTTATTTGTAAAATAAGTAGATGATGTTGATGAATTAATTGGAATATTCATCAATGTTTTAAACTTAGTTGATTCTATTAAAAATAACTGTCCCAATGATAATCCAGTTATGCTTGTCCAAAATAATACCACTCCCTGTAAACAAAAATAACTATTAATATAATAAATTTTAAGTTATTTATAAATTAAATCAATTATACAATTATTAATTTTATGTATACTATTTTTAATAAATAAAATAAATTCTTTTTTAGTAATAAAATATATCAAAAATCAAGATTTGTATATTTTCAAATTTGTATAATTTCAAATATAGATAGATTTTAGATTTAAAATTAAATACGTATAAATTTAACCTAAAAATAACTTATGT
The DNA here is from genome assembly GCA_022817085.1 of Psilanteris sp. ZL-2020. Lineage (NCBI taxonomy): Eukaryota > Metazoa > Arthropoda > Insecta > Hymenoptera > Scelionidae > Psilanteris > Psilanteris sp. ZL-2020. Next base: position 1,085 of record JABFQC010005816.1, on the reverse strand, counting down.
GTTAATATATATATATATATATATATATATATACACTTATTTATTAATTAAATTATTAAAATATATACATTTACTATTAAAAATAAAATAAAATAATAATGCTTTTAATATTTTTCTAAACAATGTTTTTATACAATTTCTATTTTATCAGTTTGAACAAATTATTTAATTTTCATGACATAATTTATAATTCATATTTTACTTTCATATTTATGTGTTTCAAAATGAACACATGGTATATATAAAAATTAAAAATATACATTACCTCACATAATGCTATATTTAAAATCAGTAATGAAATAGGAAGAACATAATATTGGTCAGGTACAGTTAAATTTATTATCCATCCAAAACCACCAGTTATCATTTCATTATATACATCAACCCAAGTTGAAAAAAATAAACTTAATTTATTTTATTTTATATATAGAATATACAAATGTAAAGTATAATTTAAAACGTAATTAACTTAATTTACTCTAATCATTATTTTTAATTTGTTTAATTTTAATTTTATTTATTTAAATAAATATTAAATTATTTTCAGTATTTCTTACATGGATTTGAATATGGCAGCATGGCACAGAACTTTCTAATAGATAATGATAATACTATCCATGGTGGAATTTGCAATAATGGAAGTAAAACCATCTTCAATGGATGGCAATTATCTTCAACACATTTTTTTTTATAAATCTGATTCATCTGATTATATAACAATAATTATAAATTTAAATATATTTTTTTATTAGATAAATATTATTATTTCTATTATTATATAACATATTATATAATAAAAATAAAATTAATCTCTTTTACATTATTCATTTAATTAACTTGGTTTAGTATATTTTTTATTTATTAATATAATAACATATATTAATACAGTTCCTTGTATATTTTATTAATATATAATGTTATTAATTTTTATAATTAAACTATATATTTATATCATAATAACAAATAAAAATGTGTGAAATTGTTTATAAAAAAAATATTAGAAATGCATATTTATGTTATTTAGATGTTTTATATACTTTAATTTAAGTAAGGTTATATTAAGTTTAATGAAATTAAGTAATTAA
>JABFQC010005815.1:0-11301 GCA_022817085.1 Psilanteris sp. ZL-2020 | reverse complement strand
CAAATTTGAATTAATAATTTATCTAAAATTCAATCGAAAACATAATTTTCATAGTTTAATGTTTATTTAATCGTTTATAAGTTTTAAATGTACAATCTAGATATTATAAATTAGGATCTTGATTTTTTTTTAGCTACAATCTGTTGCTATTAAGACTTACAATCCTAGATTATAAGATCGACGGTCTAGATCGTTATTTTAACAATCTATTTCTCTGAGTGTAAGATTCCTATTTTTGCATTTTTATTAACTCATTATTATACATATAGTTATTTTCAATTTATTATGACTTACATATCATTATTATTAACTTATAAATAGCGTGAATTTGTAACGTTACAATTATGTTAAGAATTTTTTATTTAAAATAATATATATTATACACATAATTAATTTGTGAAATTATTAAACCAATTTCTTAAAATTATTAAGTTATAAAATGTATATCCAATTTTGAAAAAGTAGAAATGAAAAAATAAAATAAAAAAAATATTTTACATTATTTAAACATTTTATGATATTATGTATCAAAAATTAATTCGAGTAATTGATAATAAATGAGGATTGTTGAATATTGAATATAGAGGAATAGATAAACAAAATGATGTGGATTAAAGTTTTTAAACTAATATAATTCTATTATTAATATGAATAAATATTATATCAAGCATTGTCCATTAAATTTCTTACGTTTGGAATAAGAAACATCTATATAATTCATCTTTTATGAATATAAGTTGTTGAGATTACTAGACTTATTCCAGATTATGCACAGACTGTATTATCCGGATTAATACTGGATAATAGTTTTTCTGTGAAGAAAGTACTAATTTCTTGTGTAATTATATATTAAGTTCTGTTTTAACCGCAGATAAAATTTGGTAAAAACTCTCATTTAAAGTTATCGGCGTATTATAAATGTAGCAAAATATTGTAGAATGTGTATTCATATTAATTAATGTTGGTAAAACTTCACGTAATGTAAATAAAAAAATATTTTACTGCTATTATATTTGTTTTCAATTGCAACAATTAATAAATAAAATTACTATTCATATCAATCACTCAATACATTTACACGCACAATTAAACATGTTTATTAAATTTTGTATTTATTTAATGTTGATATAATAAATATATTTAAATATATTTATATTATAATAATCAAATATTTAAAAATGATAAAATAAACTAAATATTCAAAGATATAGATTAAATATAGAAACGTATATCTAATACTGGTTGAAATGTAGAAGTAAATAATATAGTAAAGAAAAATGTCTACATTAAAATCAATAATATATTATTTTATATAAATAAATTACACACAAAAAATTTTTCTACAAACATAGTATAAATTTCTTTCGAAAATATTTTTTATCTAAATAATAAAGCGTATAAAAATGCTTTTAAATCTAATTCATTTTTTTCGAGGTATATTTTTTATCATCGAAAGAGAAACTATGAGACCGATTAAAGATCGTAAACTGTTTCCTAGCCAATCAGCGAAGCGTTTGTAAAAATTTTTTAAAAAATTATTTTGAATACCACTATCAGTTTTTATTGGAAAAATTTAATCATCTATGATAAATCATTTTTCAATAAAGATAGAATTTTTATAATTGAATTAAGCTTCCTATTGTTAGATAAAAGGGCATTCCTCTTTCAAATACCTTGGTATACAGCATGCCAGGACGAACTGCAGAACTTATATATATATATATATATATATATAAAAGTAAATAAAATATGTGAAATCTCTGATAGGACATTTCATATTGTATAGTGTGTGTTTATTGAGCATACTGAAAAATGTTATCAATTACTTAAATTATTAAATTGTTTACTGTTGATATTAGTAAACGCGTATATAGTTACAAAATAAATCAATGCTTATAAGTATTATATTATTTTTAGAGAATATTTTTAACAGAAAATAAATATTTATGTTAATCTCCTCTTGTTGACATAACATACTAAATACGATGCAAATTATATATAATATAATTAATGACTAATTTATGTCGCATATGCTAAACCATTATAAACATTCTTCGTACAAATAATAAGTTTTTATATAATTTTAAAAACACGTTTTAATTTATTTGTCTTTTGAATGAAAAAGATAACTTTTAGAAATGACTTTCTTTGTTGATTTTTTTCTAAATGAATATCAAATTTGATTATAATCTATTAGTATTTTAATTAACATTATTATAACCAAATTTAATACGGTTCTTTTTGCGTATAACAAATATAGGATTTATAATTGCAACATATTAGAATTCAGATCATTGACACGCGCTCCGACATTCTTGTTATTCAGCGTAGTATGTCAAATATGGATGATTTCTACAAAAACCTAGAATAATAAAATAATAATACTTTTTCTCTGCATTGTTTAATACATAATCATATTATAATATTTACAATAAAAAGTGTTTATATTACGTCATTTTATAGGAACAATGCAGTGGTTTATTAATAGCTTCATATGTTTATTTATTTTTATTCAAATTCCCAGACATAATATAGAACACACATTATTTTAGTTAAATTTTAAAATTATTATTATTCAATATTTTTGTTATTGTTATGATAATATAATAATCGGTCTAACATCTCGTAATTTATTAATTATAAGTATTTACGTGCTAGCTTTGTTATAATTTTCATAGTAAGGAGTCGCATTTTTTCATAATCTTGTTTAGAAAAATGCATGGTAAACTTCAATTTTGTATAATAAAAGCAGCAATATCTTTACTTTGTGGAACATTAAAATTTTTATCTCCTAAAAATTATTTTCACATTTTTTTAAATGTGACGTAACGTATCCGTAACCTCTTCCCCAACATCAACTTTGCAGCTCATTAAAATATATATACCACGATCAGTAAATTACGTGGCCATTAGGTTCTTTATTTTACATTCAAAAAATTACATGTACTAAGAACTATGAAAATTGTAACTAAAACTATTTTATATTGTATAGCTTTAAGGTTTAAATCAAATAATCCATGTTATTGCTCATCCAATTATATTACTAAATTTATTTCTCTAAACTAATCAGAAAAACTATAATGTTATGTGTAAACCAATATTTTTATTATATTAACTCTAAATTTGATTTTCATTATTTTTTTTACAAAATTATTTGAAGATTGAATTTCTTAAACTCGTCGCCATTAAGTTACTCATATTGTAAATTTGTTTTCCCCTTCAAAACCCCACGTCGAGAGCATAAACCGCTCTCCCTTTGCGAGTTCGACCACGTATTGTATAGTATTCGACAAGATCGCTAAACCTGGTGGCCCAGTTTTCATTCATTCCATATTTCATTCATCATGATACACCCACGGATCTTGCTGATCTTGTTTGTACGCATAGTCTCCTTCAATAATCATACACACGATCATATCCCCTTGCATGCGAACAGAGTCTCAAGTAGGACTTGGCCCAGACCCTAGATTCTGAGCGTTTAAATTCTGTATCCCGCATAGAATCATTTTAAAGTGAATATAGTCAATCCAGTAACACAATTTATTATAAGGTTAATTGTAGTATACTGAAAGAAGAAAAATACTTATTTATTGGAAGATGGGTTGTGAATAACCATCATAAAAATGTAAACATACACTGAGAGAAATATAACAAATATATTTACTCTTTTTAACAGTAATGCAAAGACATGTCAGTCAGGTCTTGAAAAATTACTATTTAAACAGTAATTATTGGTCGTAAAAAAAGAAATTGATAAAAAGAAAAGAGTAAATTATTTAGTTTATTCGCAGTATTTAATGTAAATTTTAACGCGGAAATTTCTATTTTAGTATACATACTGTTACAAATAGTCAAATTTATTGTAATATTTCTCTCAGTGCATACAAGCTAATCCTTTAAGCAATCTTTCTGAAATATAATAGCATTTCATAGCAATATTTTTTCAATGTAATAATACGTAGGCGAAATTAGTATAAAATATGAATCATTAATCGCGAGGAAATTGATAATATGTTCTATTAAGTGCCTTATTTTTCGTTTTTTTAAAAATCATTATTGAAAATTACTATATTGTTATCGATTTATTGTGGCTTATATTTTATTATTATTAACTTACAAATCGGGTGAATTTGTTATTTATTGAATAATATGCATGTATATTTCATGTTAATACATTTTTACTTGAATAGAGGAACATATAACTATAACAATTTATGAAAAACTAAGGATAACACTGTTTATGCCTTTATAATTAATCACATACATATATTTACATTTATTTTGATTACATCGTAATAAATACAATACTTTAATTTATTTCAAATGTATTAAATGTCGTTTTATATAAACATTATATTTAATAATAAATGAATATAAAATATTTACACCATATAAATTTAAATTTATGAAAGTATAATCCATATTTAAAAAAACGTATTATAGAATAAAGAAATGTATTGTTAAACTATTTGTTAAATTTTGTTAAAATAAAACTGAAAACTATATTAACGTTATGCATTTTAAATACTATTTTTATTAATTTGTCTGTTTATAAAATTGTCGTGAATACAAGCATTATGAACAGGGGTATACAGTGTAGTAACCGAAAGGTGAGTGACGCTTTTAAATAATAAAATAGACAAAAAATTTAGATGGGAATATTTAAATATCGGATTCTAATATATTATCAAGTAATATATTAAAACAGAATTTATATTTGAAAATTTACTATTATGATGAATTGAATCATCTGCTTATGTTATAAAATTATATTCATTATTGTGTTCATTAATAAATATATCTTGCATTAAGCCAAAATTAAAACAAAAATTTCAGTTGAATCATAACTGTCGAATTGAAAGACAAATTAACTGAAAAAAATGTCAATTTTTATGATGCTATATAATAGAGTTATTTGAAGTAGACAATTGATGAAAAATTCTGTTCCAGAAATACTTATTCTTTAGATTCAAATCTTTATAAAAGTTCATGTAAACCGATTGATAAATAAAATGGCTGCCGAAAAGTACCACGATACGTCAGCGACGCATCAAAATAAATTTTCTAAATTATTCATCGCTGATAAAACCGGCCAAAGAGGACCATTTTTGCGATCAATAATTTTGCGTACGACTCGCCGACATTGTGACCAAATGATTATTAACGGTTGATAATATAAAAGTGAACTCGCAAAATTGTTTACATCAGACTAATCTCCGTCCGGTGAGATATTACATTTCAATATGTATATATTATATATGAACAGGGTATATTAAATTCATCGTATTTTAATAATAATATATATAATTTAGCGTAAAAGTTGGAGAAAAAGTAATTTCAAAGAATACGATACGAAAAAGTAGAAATAAGGAAAGACGAAAGTGAGCAAAGTTTCAAAAGGAAATAGAACAAAATAATCATAATAATAATAAAGATGATAAATGAAGAAGTAAAGAAGCGCCGTTTCTCTCCGCGAATTCGTTTGAATATTGTCTTGATTTGGAGTCATAAAATCGAAGCGGTTAATATCAGAGTTATGAATTTACCGTATTGCAAAAGACAGATGTCAGAAAAGTTTAGTCTTGCATTGCGAATGTAAATAATTAAAGAAATGCTATTCAACAAACGAATTTGTCTTCTACTCTCGTTTCTGACGTCACAAAAAAAGAACAGAAAAAATGAAAAAAGAATAAAGTAATGCAAAACGCGATAAAGGAAAAGCGATAAAATTGAATTCAGCGACAACGATAGATTCATAAAACGTTTTGTCTAGTTTGGAATGTATGAATAAAAATGTTTTGTTTCTTACTAAATGTACGTGACAGAACTGCGCAGCATTTTTTACATTATTTTATAAAAAAAGCAACCACGCGCGTTCTTTATTTTTTGTTCTGTATGTTTATTCGAACTGAGTTAAAACATATACTGCGAGTGGAAAAACCAAAGTTACACTGTTTCATATTTTAGAAATCCGAAATCGAAATCATTTCGACATAAATAATTTGAATGCTTTCGGATGCTACAAAGAATTAATTAAATACAAGTTTCCTCCATATTTATGTAAATATGTATGCGCAATGTGCACTAAGTACACAATAAATGTAGGAATTATGGAGAGCGCGTAATTTTAAATGAAAACGGTGCATTAAATGTTTCTCTTGATGAAGCTTGCAAAGTGTTAAAGTAATTTAGGATTTATTAATATTTTGAAAATACGCCTGGAACTCGATCAAAAATTGAATGCGGATTTTCATGTATGACGCGTTCTTCATTAACATTGAATTAAGGCCGACATGGTAATATGCGTTATCTGTTCGTCTATTATACGCATGTGTTGCCAATAATGAGAAATTTTTAAGTATTAACGATACAAATAATAATTGGAATGCAGCTCTGGCACGCATATCGAAATATAATTGAATATTCGTCCGATAGCAACAGTTTCAATATAGTAATTACAGTTTCGGCATTTCATAAATTTCAATAGAGAAACCACTAAAAATAATTGATCGCTTAACGCCTAAACTATTTCGCGTAAGTACAGTATTTTATATTATACATAATTCAAAAATGTTTCTCAACGTGATGATATTAGCAACATATATTGTTAGATAGTTGCAGCGTTTAAAAATGACATGAGTAATAGAACAGTTCAGGAGTTCAAGATAATATAAGTACAGAATCGAATAATTTAGTTTAGCGTGATGTAACGAATAAAAATTTAACATTTCACGTTCACAACTAAATACATTATTAATAATATATTATATGAGAATGATTCGTTTTGAAGTAAAATATTTTGAAACGCTTGTTATTTAAATAATAACTTGGTTGTTTTTGTATTAAACATTATCAGATCAACAATATAAATACGTAAATTCAGATATGAACTATATGTAAATACAGGTAATTATAAAAATAACGAAGATTTTTCAAATTTCTGATTTTTTTATATCGATAAGGTATAAATTTATTATATATTTAATTATTTAAATATTCTATTATTCTTTTACTTTTATTTATTTATATTATATTAAAGTATTGTAATATTTTTAATTTTATGAAAATGACTGACTTTATATTTAGTCTATCGTTTATAAAATTATATAGAAATTATTTTAGAATGCGATTTCTTGATATAAAATATAGTTTCATGTCATAAACTGTTATAAACAACTGAAATCTGCGAACGACGGTGCAGTAACTTTACGAGAAAGGATTCACAATAAAAATTACAATTAGATTAATTTTACAGTGTTTGATACTAGGAGTTCAGTAAATTTTATGCCATACGAGTCTGTGTACCTAAGATTTGTTTACTGTTTAAAAATTGAAAATATTACATATGGGTTGATATTATTTTGGCAAAAGCATTGAAAACTAAATCAGTTTTATGCTCATTAGGTCGTGTATAAAATAAGTATATAAACTATGTGGATGTTATATTTTGAATATGTATCTCAAATTCTAAAGTTAACTCTAATTAATGACAGATGGAATTTCAACATTTGGTAATCAAGGAACAGTATAACATGCAAATGCACCTCAATTGTAGCAAAATGGAGTAGTTTTAATTGTTTGTCTAATGCAACAAACACTTGTTCTATTTATAACAATGATATTATTGCTTTATTTACTTGTGTAAGTTTCTATAGGCGTTGTTGTTTAAGAAAAATTTTTATATTTTAATATCTTATTTATTCCAATATTATGTTTCTTATATGTTTTTCAATATTGTGTTATTTAGCAACTGGAATAATTAACTGTTTTTGTATATGCATTTTATTTTGTATTATATAAGAAAACTGCCGTGATTTGACAATGAAATAAATAAATTGTCAGTATTCATTAGATGTTAAAGTTTTTTTTATGAATTATTTAAAACAAAATAAGTGTAGCTAGTTTACGAAAAAACAATCTACATTTTGTGATCAACCTGGTAATCATCACAACAAATTATTACCAGACGTATTATTTGTTGAGATAAACACACTTAATTTCGTATTATTTAGTATTTCAACTATTAAGTAGTTTTATTAATTTAAAATTGACTATTTTGATGATCTCCATAATAAAATATGTGCGATATTGAAACAGAATATTTTCTTAAAAATGACAATATTAATCAAATTATGCTTCTCCTCAAGAAAAATTCGAACCATTAAAATTAATCTATTCTTAATTAAGAACTTGAAAAGTTCTGTAAGATATACTTGATTTTATTCACAGATATTAAATTGCATTAATTTTGATTACAAACTACCAAAAGTATGAATATTTTAGGACAGCAACACGTTTTAAGATTTTATTTATGTTGAAGTCATAAAAAAACCGTTGCTTTCTATCATATAGTAACGATGAAAGTAGTGTAAGATAGTTTAAAAATATTACGTTACAGTTTCTGGGTTCTTATGGTCGAATTATTCGGATCTTATGTACGAAAGATGGATTTTACAAAATACGGTGCTGAAAGGATTGAATTACGTTGTATCGAATTTCGAAAACTTTATATTGATTATTGATTTACTTTAAACCAGGTTGACAACGTCGAACATTTTTAAAATCAATGATAAAAGTATTAGAAAAAAAAGTATATTTTACAACGTGAGGACTTTTTTTAAATTATGACATATGTAAAAAAATTGTTTCTCTAATTTATGTTTGATGTAATACAGTATGAATTGAGCCTACTTGAAAAACGGTCATATTACACGGACTATTTATTAAAAAGACATACCGTTTATCAAAGGTTATATTATGGTTTCATAAATTAACAAGAAATTTGTTCATTTTTAATGCAAAAAAGTAGCTTTTTCAGATTCCTGTTTGTTAAAAAATCTCTATATATTTCATAATCATTTATTATTTTTAATTAAACATTTTAATTTGAATAAGAAATATATCGCGTAAATTGATATCGTTACACAAAATATTTTCAAATAATATGGTGTAATAAAATGACGTAAAACTTAGAATAGTTTCTATGTTAATCTGTATTTTTACATATATATATATATTTATTATCTCTATCAAAAAGAATAATGTCAATATATAACAGTGACATATTTTTACATACTATTAACATTATTTTATATGATATTTATTTGATTATCACAACATGACTTTGTTAGTAAAATGCATAATAAGTTTTACATTTTTATCCAGATTTGCATGAATATCAGTTATGTCAAGATTCATTAATATAAAATTAGTATTTCAAATTAAGAACGTGATTGTATATTGTCGCACTACATTAATCACAATGTTTTTTTTATTTTTGTAACATTTTGAATGTTTTAATAACTTCAATCCTCCTTTTTAAACGTATATGTAAATATTGTATTATTGTATAAAGTATACGAAAACATTAAAAGTATATCAACTTTGAGTAATTTAATAAATTGATTGTAAATTTATCATCATAAATTGTATTTATGACAAATTTATTGTTTATTTTGTTTATTTACAAGATCTGGCCTCGCGGTAGCCCCGTATGGCAGAAAAGTAATAACAAGAATAAAGAAGAAAAAATATATAATATAAGTATTATATAATAATATATAGTAATATGATATAATATAATTAAATATCAAAATAAAATAATATAATAAAGGTGAACATTTCGAAGATAGCATATTATTGTTATTATTAATGCCTAATTAAATTATTGCCAAATTTTGCATTGTAAAATTTAAGTATGTATAACTCAATATATTCGAATGTACTAAGTGGATAGTTTTGTAGTGAAATGTGACAGTAGAACAATGTATAAGTAAGAATTTGTATCTGTTTTTGCATATTGAAAAATGTGGCAACAGAGGGGAAAATGTATGCAAAAGCACTAATCCATATATTATGTGGCGTTTTTGTATACAGATCTGCAAACTACGCTACTAGGGGTTTTGTAACATTTTTTAAACTGAGAGGTTGGCGATTAGGTTCTGAGGACGGCTGTAGGCCATCGGATGGTACTCAGCTATATTTGCTCAATAAAACAATTTTGCACACCCGTAGTTACATATGTTCCAAAGTGGTGGATATGTAAAATCATCGGAGGTAACATAAGAACTCCCTCTCCCTTTTAAAAAATGTAACAAAACTAACATATACAAATCAGAGGAGCTCCACATCGTGTCTTTCGGGTCTGTCCTGTAATGTATCTTTGAGCAGTCCGTACATTTGAGGACTGTCCCCAACTGCAACAACCAGCTTCAATTTAACATTGCTTAAATGGGAAATAGTACGTCTTCCTGTCTTCAACAAGACTAATGGTATATATTGGAACTGTGAAACTTGGTATCATAGTGAAATGACCCGATAAGAACTAGTGCATAAATCAATTGGTAATTAACGGGATAAGCAAAAAATCTAAAAGCATGGCCCCTCAGATGTTGCACGTTAATTTTGTTAAATTTTTAAAGAGCAGAATTTATTTTTAGCTTCAGTTAAAGTTTTTTCGAAATTTTATAATTATTTAAAATTTAGCATGAGCGAGCAACATTATTTATATATTTGTAAACTGTAAACAGTAGGAGAATACTAAAAGTACTAATTAGCTACTTATGTGGTTTGTGGCCTTGTTACTGTAATTTACTGAAACCTTCAGATTTATTTTTTAATTTCCAATTACTTACGAAATACAAAAGTTAAATAATCATAATTTGTACATATTGTAATATATTTATGATTGTAATAACTAGTAAATAGGACATGATTGCAGGCTAGAAATTTACAGTATTAAACATAATACTTTGTATTACTTGTAAAAGTATCAAAATTCGAAATAATGACTATTTATTGTGAACATAGTTTGTACGTTTTTCTAACTTAAAATATATATTTATATATATTTCAGTTTACTCCCATCTTTTTTATACTGTCCAACTATTATACTTAAAGTAGTGTGTTTTATATGAGAGTATCGCTACGTCGGAGACCATTGTAAACGATACATTAAATATGTTCCAAAATATATAATATATTTCTTTAGTACTTTAGTTAGTAAACTTCAATTAGAAAGGCAAAATTTTCATGACATTTATACTATACGTCGGATTAACAATGAATATTTATTTAACCATAATGACAGTAGAATAATTCGAAAAATTGTAATTGCCAAAATAATTCCACAAATTAGCATTTTAGACTCCATCAACCCTAACAGAATCATAATCGGATTTGATTATGGATGCATTTTACCGAAAGTTACAAGCATTTAAATGTAGATAGGATGCATTTAATCATAACGCAGTAATGGCGGAAAGCTAAATTCGGTGAGATAGGAGTATAATAATTATAATA
>JABFQC010005814.1:0-11301 GCA_022817085.1 Psilanteris sp. ZL-2020 | reverse complement strand
AGACACTTATAATATCTTTTCTATAAAAATGTCTTGACTGAAGACATTTTTGTAACGCCAGTTTTTACAGTGCTGCTTTATTCTATAGTTATATTACTATCGTTGTAAACAATGTATTTATCAATATATATATGAATATATATCTGAATAAATTAAAAATAAAAATATGTCTACCAAAAAGTCTTTTTGATAAAAATTTATTAATTAAGTATTATATTTTAAAATGTATTTATATTAAAAATATGTAAATAATGTGTTATTATTTCTATATGGTATATGATTACTGATATTTTATCAAATAAAAGAAAAATTATTACTTAATTTATACTATAAAATTTTGCGAGAAGATAGTTATTCTAGAAATCTTGTCTCAAACTATTTGTAAAATTGCGGTTGAAGTATTTTATGGTGACATTTAAAAATATGATATTATATATATGATATAAATGTGATGCAAGTGAGCAAGTTTTTAAAGTTAAAACAATATTTTTGAATAAAATATTTATTGTAGTGAACATAAGTTAAACAGAGTGCTTCATATTATTATCAAATCATTTGCAAAACAATGATTATTAATTTTATATTTTATACCACTATCAAATACGTTACAATGAAATTAGATCTTATTATAGATTATAAAGTAAAATAGTGTATGATTTAGAAGGTTCGTTTCTTCAAAATTAAGTTCGTTGATTCATAATTTAATATATCCCTTTTATTGCACTAGATTCACGGTTCATAAATTATAAAATTGATCTCTAAAATTCAATATTGTGTTATTGGTAATAAAGTTAAATATAGGAATAATTTGATTTCTGAAATTGATTATAAAATGCTTGTGTACTTTGGCAAAGAGTTTTTATTTTATGATAATATGAAGAGTAAATTAAATAAAGGATTTTCAAATTTAGTTTTATCATCAACAAAATGCACTATGTTTTAATTTGTATGCACAATACTTAAAATTATGTTTTAATATAAGAAATAGGAATATTATTCATTGCTCCGTCAAATAAGAAGCGCAAGTGTATGAAACAACTAACAAAAGCCGTTTACACGACCGAAATAGGTTTTTATGTTTTATCTTTGTAAAATGATTTTTTCGAAATTCACTTTCATGTCCTTTTTTATCGCATACATTTATCCTGACTAAATTTGACGTCTTCGTGTTACAAATATTTAAACATCAACATTAATTTCTTTAATTTTTAATATCTTACAATTTAGTCCATATCAGTACTTAAATTCCAACAAAAAACATCCCGTAAAGCATCCCGCAAAACAACAAAAAAAAGGTAAACCGTATATTCGTACTCCTCGTTGTTATTCGAACCAGTTTTACAAGCTTATAATTTAGAATTTCGTGAAAATCTTTATGCTAAATTTTGTCTCGAACGAAACAGATCTTTCGGCAAAGTATTTCGATTGGATTCATAGAAACAAGAATAATAGAAAAGTTGGCGTGTAACACGTGCCCGGAAAGAAACGTTTTCCACACCAATTTAACCAGCGGAAGGTACGTCTTGTTCAAGCCGCCGGGGCACGCAACTTCGCTTATCCGCTTTCGGTTGGTTTCAGCCTTTGGCTTGAACAACTGACCACCTTCCTCTAGTTAAACCGGCATCAACGAACAGTACTTTCCTCGCACTCGTAGCGAGAAGTTGACAATTGAAGATTCATTCGTCTGTAACCGTCAACAATTCCGCGTCTTTGTTACGCAACCCATTATTCGTTCGGCGCAAAATTGTGCGGACTGAATGATATAATTTGCTGATATTACCAAGCGCAAACCGAGGTCCACGCGGACGTATGTTCAATACGGCAAGCGGTATCCGTGGTAGCCGTATTCCTTCGGCTAGAGTGCAAGCAGTGAGTGCAGTGAGTGCTGTAGACACTCACCCGTCGAACTGGTGTTCTGGTTGTACTGATTGAGCCCGCCGGTGTGATACGGTTGGGTGGGGCTGCACGTCGGTCGGGTGCCGTAGCCGAGGTGCAGGGGCTCGTAACCGGAAGGCCGGCCGACGCCGCAAGCGTAACCGTTGTCGCGCTGCTGCAGACACGCGCCTGGACTCGGGCCCACCGTCATGCCCACCGACATTCCCATCGGGCCCATTCCGCCGCCGGACGACAACGAGGACATGCTCGTGGTGTGCTGGTTTTGCGCACTGCCGCCGGACATCGTGAAACTTGGCATCGAGGTCATTGGACTGAAAAAGGCCACAACTTTTGTTAATTCGTTATTGAAATTTGACCGACGCACCAACGGACGATCTTTGCGATCTCAGAGATACTCTCTAAATCTGAATAACCGAAACTCACATGATAGTCACTGTTTTAACAGCTATGAGTTTACCACTGCGACTAAAGCAGTGTCTATTAGCTGACTTTCAGTGAGTTTTTCGCTGATTCAAATTTAAAGAATAGGTATTATTTGTATTTGACTAATCACGCGCGGTTGAGTCTACTTTTATACGTGCTTACTCTTATACGGCAACATTTTATCGTAAATTTTGGATAAATAAATAGAAGATAAATACACGATTTCAACCTACAAATGTCTAACATTTCAAAATAGGTTCGATCGAATGACACAAAAGTAAAAAAGGCAAATTTTAGACGTTTCAAGGTTGAAATCAGAATCTGTATTATCATTCACCTTTAACAAATTTGAAGCTAAATTTTTGGGTTCAATAAAGTGTTACATTTTGAGTGACTCGGGTACACGTAGAAAAATGTTGTAGCATAAATTGCTATATTTCTAGCATTCTAAGGATATCTCAATTAATGTTATAGAAATTACTATCTTTTTTATCAAACTTTCTTATATGATACGGTTCATTTTCTTACAAGATATAATATACATTTTTTATGATATTGTATTGAGCAAAAATTTTATAACAAAATTAACAATAACTCATAGTAAAAAGCATCGTATAGTATTAGAGAAATTAGCAGTATTGCAATTTTGCATTGATTTTGTTTCGATATCCTTGGAATGCCATACTTATATTAATGTTTAATACAACTATTTTTCCGCGCGTGCGCTGCTAGAAAAAAGGATCTTAAATGTAATTTTGTTACTATACGAAGTGACTTATTGAAGTCATCGGCTAACTTAATACAAGATATTGTTTGATTTTTAAGACACTTTGTGTCTTAAATAAGCCACGTGTATTATATATTTGTGGCAATGTAGTCGGCGTTTTGTCGACTTCGTCTACGTGTTTTTATTTACAGATACACATTTTGAGACCATACTTGTATGAGTCGGGCATGCTGGGTATCCCTGGATAAACCGTAGGTGCAAATCCGTGATGGATCCTGGGAGGCGAGGGTGCCTGCGGCGGCGGTTGACTACTTAGGAGGCCAGCAGCCGGCGGAGGCGTTGGGTGGCCACCGACCAATCCTGCGTGTGGCTGTTGCTGCTGTTGCTGGGCAGATTGCTGTTGTTGCGGGTTATCCCTCCGTTGCGTGCGTAATTTCTCTTCGCGTCGCCACTTTGCGCGCCGATTCGAAAACCAGACCTGAGTTAGTGGACGAGACAGACGAATATTGGTCAATCACTAGGCTACGCATTCACGGTTATACAGTTTTGGACGGCAAACGCTATTTTTTTTTTCTTTGATTAATTGCTCGTTTCATCGCGAGATTCGTTCCTCTTTTGGTACTAGTTTTCAATAATAATATTAAATGGCCAGTTTTGCATTGGAAGGTAAGTTTGCCATATTGAGTGAGTTTCTCTTAAAGAACTCATCATTTTTATATTTAAAAATAAATGCACGGTAATTAGTTTTAAGCATAGATTTTATAGAATCAATGAATTTACACGGAGAAAAATATAATTGAAATTGTACTATAAAATAAAAGAAGCTGACCTTGGATTAAACAAACTTCCAATTTATCTTGAAAATTATGGTAGATATGTAGCATAAACAAGGAAGAAAATACTATGTTTATGCCTCTATTTTACCATAATTTATTAGCACAAATTTGAAGTTTGTTCAATAAAGAGTCAGTTTAGTTTATTTTAGTAAAAACTCAATTATATTTTTTTCAGTGTAAGGAAGACAGATTTTTAAGTCAGATTTACGTGATTTGAAATGATATTTTATTTTACGTAGAAATTTGACGTTGAACAAATTGGTCAAAATTAAATTTTAAAATGCCTTTTTTGCATCAATTAATTGAAACTAACTTTAATTCCGTTTATATATTTGTATTAGTCTTTTTGGTGATATTGTTTTATACATTGTCAATTGTGTTTGTCTATAAAAGATAAATAAGGGTCAATTTTGATTTGCTCACAATACCGGATATTTAATATAATTATTCATAAATAATTCGTATTTTTTTAAAGAAATGATTATAAATTTTAAATTCGTGTTTAAATTGCTGAATAAATTCTTATATACAATATTTAAAAACATATTAAATGATCAAAATTGTATACAAGGTAACAAGAATTTTTGATATAATACAGGAACTGAAACCTCATCTATATTGATATTTGAATTGGAAATAGTTACGCAAATATTGACGACACAATCATAGACCGAATCAAATCTAACATTTTCGAATTACTATTTTGCATGCACTATATATAGAAATCAAACGGAGCAGCAAAGTTCGGTTGCAAGGTATAGTAAAGCATTAACATTCTCCCACGGGAAAATAAGTAATTAAGCAAAAAGCTCCGTGCCATCATTGCACGGAAAATTGTATGTTCTAAGCAACAGTTGAATTATGGCGGAAAAGACGCGCCAAAGGCAATGGTGTCCCGAAACAGAAAAGCATTCTTATTAAATTGCTTACTTGTATTCGCGCTTCCGGTAGGCCAATTTTGCCGGCGAGGCGTTCCCTGGCGAAGACGTCCGGATAGTGAGTCCTTTCAAATTCTTTCTCGAGGGCGTCGATCTGCTCGTTACTGAAGCTGGTCCGATTCCTCTGCAGCTTTCGCTTCAATCGCAAGCGCGCCTGGTCGTCTTCCGCACCACCGGACACACTTCCGGCGTTGCTGTTATCGCCCCCGCTGTTCGTTTCGTCCGAGTGCGCGCCACCCTCCAATTCAGCCACTGACAAAAGACCATATATATATTCGTATCATGCAATATCTTTGATTAAATATTTTTCATTTTGCATCTAGTGGTTTAAAGCCGATGGCGGTATCCGGCAGGTATATTATTTGAATTATTTCAGTACCGCGTGCAGATAAAATTCGTAGTTGGGTTTTAGCAGCAATGGTCTATTTTAGAGAACGACAAATATGCGTGACATTCGCGAATATATATGCATGTATATACAATACGAAATATGCATAAATTATATCCAGTTGATACGTATTGGCACAGATGTGCGTATAGTTTATATATAGCTATATATATGCAGAGGTGCTTAGAGTTAAATAGACGCGAATTTTGAACGTCAAAAAAGTTGGCGCGAACTATTCCGACCCATAATTAGTCGTACCGACTGCGCTACTAGTCGTGCCAAGAACAGTGAAATTTGCTCGTTCGCCCGTCGCGTCGCTTAATGCGAGTCGTTGACGTTTCGCATGAACCGAAACCCATGGCTCTCGTGGCTCCATGGGGTTGGTTCGTACGAAGCGGGCCGCGTTCGGGATCGTCTCCGTGTGTTGAAAAGTGTCGGTATCGGGACAAGGACGAATACTGCGTATGTTTGCGGTGAGTCCCCGTATAGGTCGAGAATGTGCGCGGTGGTAGGCAGGAAGGCGGAGGCAGGCGTCGCCCGACAAACCTTATCGTCGGTTTCTGGGTGAGCGCGTCGAGGTGGGTTTTGGTACGGCGCGGGGTGGCCCGAGGGGGTGAGTGGCGCGGGGCGCGGGCCGAGGGGGAGATCCGAAGTTCTGGCTATCGGAAGGCGGAAGCGCGCGAGGGGAATCCCGATAAGACGTCGGGCGTTCCGACGCCACCTACCTTCTGAACGAAAATTCCCCCTCCCCTGCTTCTTCGCTCTCTCTTTTTTCTTCTTTTTTTTTTTTCGCCATCTCGCATTTATCCGTTACGATTATTTTTCCGTCTCTCTCCCTCGCTCTCACCCCGGTCGTCTCGCTTTTTCCTTTTATACCGCTTTCGTGCCAGCGCGCTAATGGAAAGCTGATAACGACCCCCCCCCACTCATCCCTTTAGATATATTTTCTTCTTTCCTTCTCTCCGACTGGAAAAGAACCCTTGCCCCCTTTCATTCTCTTTAAAATAAGCGACGCGCATAAGCATCAAACATTCCTCGCCGACTTCGACTCAATCACCCAACTTTCGGCTGAGAGTTCGGCTCGTTCGCTCGACCCTGTCAATGTTTGATCGGCGCGGTATCGTACGCGGCTCGCAGCTTTTTTGCCGCCCCGAGCGCACGGGGTGATAAACCGACTGTGAACGTTGACTGTGTCGCAGATTAGAGGCGAGCGTTCCGCCGCGGAAGGATCTTTGATGCCGCGGTATTAATTGGATCGTGGATATAAAGCGGTCCACGAAGTCGACGCTCGTTCCGCCGAACCTAAGCCGTAAGCTACGCGCCACGCAATCGCGTTCACTATATAAGACGAAACTCCGATATGCTTTGAAGCAATACAATCAAACACAACAATGAAAATCAATTATTGAGCCGCGCGTGAAATATAGACAATTCATTTAGAATGAGATTTTAAAACGCGCAAAAGGAATTTAAATGAAAATCATTGATTGTCAATATTCCCGATTAATTCAATTATTCTCGCCAATCAAATCGTTAATCATTTCTTGTTATAAAATTAATCCCGAAGTTGTAATACAAAATTGATCTCTTCTTTGTTTCGCAGTTTACGTTTGACTCGTATGTTAATATGCTGAATTTAGTCATTTTGATTAGTAATTCGAGTATAATATTTTGTTATGCGTCGAGTTTAATTAATTAAAAAGGGAACAAACAGAACAACCTATTCTCATACTTAGTTCGTGCCCATTTTGCTTTCACTGATACGTCTCGTTATTTTGTTTCATTATATATTAAAATTTATAACGTCTTGTTTGTTTGTCGCGCGAATGATAGTTATTACGATTATTTAACGTACAGCACAAAAGCAAATGTGTGATAATTATGCCCTTCTTTATGCTATATTGCAGTAGTTAGAATTTTCCCGATCGCATTTCAAAGTAGGTACATTATAAATTCTTGCTTCAATTACAAACAACAGCGTGATATTTACGCAAATAGCATAAAACACGGAACGAGTGTCAACTAATAACGAACCTCCAGTTAATAATCTTATGGCACTTTACGAGGAATCTTATCTGGGGAACGAAACGCGCGTCGGAAGCGCGTCTTCAACAGTAATTAAAAGCACCGCATCCTTGGCAACTCGGTAAGCAACTTCGTCTCGCGGCTTGTCTTTCTCAAACAGTCTCTGCGAG
Organism: Psilanteris sp. ZL-2020; assembly: GCA_022817085.1. Lineage (NCBI taxonomy): Eukaryota > Metazoa > Arthropoda > Insecta > Hymenoptera > Scelionidae > Psilanteris > Psilanteris sp. ZL-2020. The sequence goes on along the minus strand of JABFQC010005814.1, from coordinate 3,898 downwards.
TTCCGCGCATCCTCTTATGTATCTCGCGAGCATTGTAACGCTTCTATAATTTCAATTAACGTAACGTCTCATTCGCATTCACAGTTTCGCCTTCTAATCGTGCGTTTCTGTCAATTTCGTTTCTCTAATTTCGTTGACGCAAAGACTTGCGACGTTGGATTTCGAGCTGAAGTTTGCGAAACAAATTTTTCGCGCGTTTCCATTTCTTGGTTACGCGTACGAACATTAACAAAGACGATTTCGTTGTTCCGTCGACTTTATAAATATAAGTACTTAACGAGTTTCGCGTGTAATCTTAATTGTATAATACGCGGAGAAAAATAATCTGGAAAAAGTTAATTTATAAATAGCAACGTTGGGATATACTTGAAAATACTATGATAATTACTAAATGATGTAGTAACAAATGGTCAATCCAGATTTGTGAAATTTGAAAATTGTTTTTGTATAAGCTGTTGTATTTTTATTGTTTTGTAGTAATCCTTATAGTACACGCAGAAAAAGTTATATTAAACATTACTATGTATGGCATTCCAAGGATATCGAAACAAAAACAATGCAAAATTATAATATTATTAAAGTAACTTCTCTACACTGAGAGACAATATTATACTGTAAGACTGGTTACTACAAAAAATATACAGTTCGTGTTAATATATTCATCTATTTATCACAACTACAAAATATGGTTAATATTGAAACTAACAGCAATTACAGATAATACAACTGAAATTTCATTTTCATAAACCAAATGAAATCTGCTGTGTCAATTTCAGTTGTTTCAACCGTACAGTTTTTCTCTCAGTATAATACCATATAGTACTTTTCTACTACACTGAGAAAAATCAAACATGAACAATTACTATTTAGAATACGATCTAGGACTTTTAAGCGACAAATCATAAAATTTATCTTTTTAACAGAAAAATGTACGTTTCTTACGTAGAAATGTATTGCTATATTTGAATATATTACTGCTAAACATAGTAAATTCCACGGTTTTTCGCTTAAAAGTTCAAGCTCGTATATTATAAGTAGTAAATTTTCATATATAATTTTTTTCAGTGTATAAGATATTGTAAAATTTGTTATACAATTTTTACACAATACTATATTATATAAGAAAATTAGTTTACTATATTTATATTCACTATATCATATAAGAAAGTTTGTTAAAAAGATATAGTAATTTCAGTAACATTATTTGAGATATCTTCAGAATGCCAGAAGTATATACGGAGAAAAAAAATATAATATAAAATACCATACTTTCTGGCGTTCGAATAATATGTTGAAGAATATTTAAAAAATTACTATACCATTAAAACAATATTTATTATATGATATAACAAAAATGTGTCAAAATTCCTTCTAGTTTTATTATACTATATAACAAATTTTACTATATAAATAAAAAAGTTGTCATTATGGTATTGTAATTTTCTATACATCTATTGAATTAGTCTGCCAATGCTAGAAGGTATAGTAATTTATACTGTAACTTTTTTCTCCGTGTAGCAACATACGCTATAACTTTTTTCTACGTATATTTTCAAAGTATATCCCACTGTTACATTTTATATAATAATTTGTACTATTTATTTTTCTCTGTCTACGGTTAATTATGCATTTTGGCAAAAATATATGTTTTTAATTTTATTTTTAAATTTACACATACACCATGTGATATAAACATGAATATATTATATATATATATGTGCATGTTATAAATTAACATACACGGAAAAAAATAAGGCATTAAATTTATATAAAAATGGTTTAGTATTAAAATAGTGACAATATGTCGCATGTAGAACGAGGGTTGATTGTACACTGTTTTAGATATTCCGTGTTTATAAACACAACGGTTAGTTTTTCTTAGAATTCGATTGTTCGAGTAAATTGTTTGTTTTAATTTTACACAGTTTCTGTGTTGAATCAACACCCTATATTCAAAATGATCATTTTGTGTTTGATTAATATCATTATTTTTTCCCGCGTATACCTCGAATCGCTTTGAGTTGTAAAAAGAATTAGATAAATATTCGTGTGCGTAGCAAATTAATATAAAAATGCAAATTACAATTCAAAGTTTGGCGTGTTGCCTGAGAACGAGCATCAACAAAAATAAAAGATACGCGACCAAATTGATTGTTAAAACGGTCTTTGACATTTTTTGGTGTTAAATAGCAGCGTTAAACTTTCGTGAAGTTTACGCGGTGCATGAATATGTATATACACGGTCCGCCATCACGCTCGAACGAGCACGCGCGACGGTTGGACGGAGATTTCGGAGCGAGCGAAGATGGAAGATGAATATTAGGGAAAGAACGACGCGAGGGACTAGCGGGATGGGCCAAAATCACGATGCGATGATTCCCCTCCAGCTTTAAGAAGAAGGAGGATTCTTGCCTCGCGCAGCTGGTGTCGCTTTACTACACTCGAGCCGTGATCCCTAAACGAGAGTAAACTTATTCGTCAAAATGGCCCGTTCTGTCGCGATGTTTGCTAATCTGAAAAGCTCGTTTTCACTAATTCGATTGCGTCTCTTGGACGGGTCCATAAAAATGTTATTACTTTGCAATAATAATTTTTATTAATTCGCTTGATTCGGCTATTTATTAACGGACATCAATCACGAAAATTGACAGGAAAAAAATGCCGATTGAATTAATGTTTAAAATTTAAATAAATAAATGATTTTATGGGTTTTTGGATTTTTATGCGTTTGGATTCTGGGACGTTTTTTGTTTTATCAAAGAGATTTTGGAAGTTCATTTGTTTATTTGCGCGTATGAAAAACCATATAGTTTTTTACTTTCATATTATTATAATTTTTTAATTTAAATTTAAAAGCTGAAAAAACAGTATTCTTTATTATTTATATACTATACGCAATCTGAATAATAATGTGCAGTTTTTATTGTTTATTTTGTTACATGTAATTTTTATGCGATTTTTTCATGAACAATTTTTTTTTATTAATTTTTATCGATTAACTTTTATTTATTTATTCAATTATAATAATTTCTTCTCATTTATTTATCAAAGAATATTTTTCACTGACAGTTTTTTAATTGCACTTTTTCAACGTCAATTTCTTATTAAACAATTTTTATTGCTGAGTTTCCTTTTTTTCCCTTATATTATTAAGTTTTTTTTTTCATAAAATACATTGCATTGAAAACTTTTTATTGGTTAATTATATTACCGTATTTTTTCATTCATCGTTTATAATCCATTCATTTTTTTAATTCTCATTTCAGTCGCGTTTTTCTTTTTTTATTATATAATGTACATGTTAACTAATTATTATCAATTTTAATATTAAAAAATTAAAAAAAAGAGAACTTTAAATATATGTTACACATAAAAAACATATAAAATGTTTATATTTGAATGTTTTTACTTATATTTATATTGAAATAAAATCACTTTTCAATAAAAGACAATTCTTGTTTTTACATAAATAAAATAAATAAAGCTCAGTGAACAACATTATACATTTCTTAAAATCCACAAAATTCACTTTGCTTCACGCGACACATGCGATTGGTTTATGAAAACCGCAATTCCTTATTGTTAACCATTTCATTTATTCCCGATACAATGCAACATATTGTTTGTCAATACTTGAACGCAACAAAACCACGTGGTTCGATTTTTCGTCGAGATTTTTCAGCGTATAATAACGAATCCGAAATGAACAATAAGATTCGAGTCGGAGCGATTAGTCGAGTGGGCTTGCGAATCAGTGAACCCTTTGCCGGCCCGTTGTTACAATTAATAAAGCATCGAGTGTGCCGAGGCGCGCGCGGGACATTACCGGGGCACAAAGTGAACATTTCTTTGCGCGCACTTCTGGTCCCGCAAAGGCGCCATTGTTTCCGATCCGTGA
>JABFQC010005813.1:0-11302 GCA_022817085.1 Psilanteris sp. ZL-2020 | reverse complement strand
TTTTTTTAAGTATTACCCGACTAGCACCGCACATTTTACGTTACAAAAGTTATTGTACTAAAAAAAAACAAAAAGATAAATAAAGCATTTTAATTTTGTTATAATATAAATTTCGTATACTTTGAAGATGAAAAGTTGTAAGAAATATAAAGCTTACATAATATAAAGACTCTTCATATTCAATTATAGGATAACATCTTTATTTTCAAGATAATTTAAACTGACAATCACGCGGAGTACTTTGCAATTGTTCATGAATGTTAATTTATCTCCGAAGTTCTTAGACGATCAATATAATTTTAACCGCAATGTAATTTTAAAGTTAAATATGAGAACATTTTCTGTGCAATTTACGAGAACATTGCCGCTGGACAAATAATTCTAAAAATTGTACAAAACTACACGGAAAAAAAAAAGTATTAAAAATTACTCATAAAATATCAAATGTGCGACAGTAATGTTCTATTATGAAATAGTGCATATAAAAGCAGTAAAAATTACGCGTATTTTTGTGAAAATTTCTGATATTTTATGTATTATTTCAATATTGAACATCACTGTCACATATTTGCTATTTTGATGAGTAATTTTTAATACTTTCTTTTCTCCGTGTAAAAGCATATAAGCACGTAATCAATTGTAACTGTAAAAGTACAGTTTTGTCGTGCAGAACTTTAGAAGAAAAAAAACAGTAATTCTGCGATTTTCGCTCTAAGGTTGCCATTTTGCGCTTAATTGTTGCTTAACTTTTCGCTTTAATTTTTAATTTATCACTTAGATTTAATTTTTTCACTCGCGCGACAGTTCGTAATCTTAATTCGTCTCATTTATCATACTCGTGTATGCCCGTCCGACGTTTATTATCCACTTGTTTAAAATTCGTAGGATTACGTGTCCCGGTGTAATGTTCTTTGAAATTACTTCGTTGCATGAAATTTACTCATCTTTAACTTTACAATTCAATTGCGGTACAAACCCGACGTTAAATGTCTAAAACTGCCATAAGACGAATCAATTCCAATGTAAAACTGCGCAAATCTGACCCGCGCTGTTCAGCAATCCTTGAATTTGCGTTGTTTCGTATTATGTTTACTACGTGCGAAATCGCGTTCCCGAAAAACGTAATATTACTTTAATTCGAATGACCGTCCATTCCACTAACATCCCGGATTCATCCGCAGTATTCGTTACAGCTTTAGACCCGACTCATAACACGATTACAACTAGCACTTTGTTCATTCTAATTTTGCAATTACGCGCACCAACATTTTACTGTTAATCACAATGACCTTTCACTTCCAAATTTATTTAAAACGAAAAACTAAATAATTCCGTGAAGAGAGTTACTCACTCTTTGCTGTTGAAAATTCTGCGAACTGGTGTCCAAATATAGCTGCGAATCTGCTCACTGCACGAGATACGTGTGCACCCAACGACGGTTTAACCAAAGCTGCGGATCGCTCCCGCAGTTCAGCCGGTTGGCGCCTCCTACTCCCTCTGCGAATAAGGAGAGGAGATGACTGCAATGGCTTTGCAGAAACGCGATGCGTAGGGCTTATTGGAAGGCTAGAGCTTGGTCTCGCGTAAAGGAACAAAACAACGAAAACGTTCTGCCAAGAACTCTAATGGCGAAACCGCACTTGCCACGTTTATTCTCTTTTTTTTTATCCCCATAATTAACTGTTCTAAAAACCATACGTTTCGTTTCAATTTATTTTTTGCTTTATTTTTAGTTATCGGAATAAAGGTAATATTCGAATGCCACGATAATAAGCATAATAGTAACCGGTGAATGCGTTGCCGTTAGCTTACTACAACTTACAACTTAAACGTAAATGTCATTTTGTCTAATATTTCACTATCCAATGGGCATAGCGTACAAAAGCGTGTATATATAGACTCGTTTTTGACGCGGCAAAAGAAACACCGAGTTGATGAAGTTAAATGATAAACACAGGATAAGCGGAAGTAATCAGTGATAAATGTGACAATTGTGATGAAAAAACTTGCGATTAAAACTTTGTCGCAAATTATCACGCGTTTATTGTAAAAGCAGTGGTGTTGTTTCACAGTTACATTTTATTTACAGATTTGCGTTCGCTTATCCTGCATTAGCTGTGTACAGTATGATCGAAATGTAATATAATAATTAATTATTGCAAATACATTGCATATATTATCAAATGAATATACAGTAATAATAGAGTAGTTAATATTAATGCTAATTAGGATTAGAAATTAGTAAGTAATATATTGGTTTATAACAAATATAATGTATATAATATAATAATAATAATTAATATTCTTGCAAAATATATGTTCAGATTAATATATACTTGACCAAATGCGCATTTCTCCGTGTTTATTTATAGACGATAAATTAATGATTTCCGTTATATTTTATGAATCGTGTCGGTTTATTTTCAATAATACAATGACAGAGACATGCAATTAATAATGAAACCAAAAATGAACGTACAAAATGTAATTAAGCTTTGCGTTAACCAACTTTAGAAATTTATCTTGCATACAATTTCGTGTCGCGTTAGATTTCAGGACGTACAACATTAAGAACGATTAGTCGTTTATTCCTAAAACAACTTAATTTATGATAATTGGATGATTTCGTTCTTGTCGCTTTGCGTTAATAATGCATTTTAGAAAGGTCAAGTATAATATTACAATGGATCATACATTATCTTGAAGAAACGAGGACTGCTAAAGTAATACTTAATTTAACTTTTACTCTTAATACCTTGAATAATCGACGCTTAATTAAACTGTCGTATTTAATAATTATATTATGTAACTCGTAATATAATAATACTAGAACGAAATCAAAGGCGGTGTTCTGAAATTGGAGGATGGGTTTATCGCACAATCTGGGTGGTATGTAGACTTTCAGGAAAACGCCTCGTATGCGCAGAAACGAAACGAATGAATCAATATCTGAATCGTAATCTTTCTTATGTCATCTTAAGTCACCATAAAAGTTCCGCGCGTACTGAATTTAATACAAATACAATTTAATTTCAACATCAGTCCGGCTATTAATTTGGACATAAAAATTTAAATGGCATTTATTTATAACGAATCGGACTTTTGTTCGTTTTGCTAAAAGGTACTTACGCGTCTGCTTTGGTGCAGGGATTTGTTGAATTTACGCGAAACAGATCTATGAATACGTTCATATCTATATATGAATATTAATGTATACGTATACACATTATGTTCGTGTCATTTCCATTGTAACAGTTTAACATAAAGTGATAATATATTTAATTAATCAAGAATAACATAAAAAACCGATATAATTTCTTATAAAACTAATTGGCACAGTTTTCCATGGTTGATTGAATTCGAGTTATTAATTATAATTATAATTATCTTTTAATTAGGCACCGAGTATGGTTATTTGGATTTAACATTTTAAACGATTCTTTTATATATTTATCCACGAGTTCATCGTGAATTACTGAATTCTTGTTTTTAGTCGAAATTGAAACTCTTTTCGTACATGAGTTACGATGCCAAAAATGTAATTACGTTAAATATTGTTTAGGTATTGTGATTAAAAGGAATTAAAACTAACTTGTCAAGTACGGAAACACATTGAGATCGTAAAATTAAAGCAACTTGAAACCACTTCTCGTAAAAGGTGTTAATATTCCGAGTAAATATATTACGGAAGCTCGCGTGGAAGCAAGTGTAATCATATTTAACATACTAAAGTCCGGTTCTAGCTTTGGCGTAATTAGCATTTTCTTTCTGCAAAATTTCAGAAAAGTCGAATAGCTAAGCAAATAAGATTATGCATATATAGACGGAGAAAAAGCTATAATAGAAATGTATTATACTATATCACAAATTACGATCATATTTGGCCGAATCATAATATTTTGTAAAGATTTACTATACTTTTTTCTCCGTGTAAAAATGTACAGTTACATTCCTTAATGTAGTTAAAATACTTGTAGACGTAATCGATTTTTCACCATAATAATTTTTAAATGTGTAAATGTTTTTAAATGTTCTTAATACAATAGTGTAAGATCTAGTTATCTATAACCTACATTATTTATAGTTAATATGTGCCTAATGTATATATTTAACTATATCACCTTAATATATTAAAGCTGACATAAAAATAAAATTAATATATAAGTATACTGTTACGTGTAAATAAATATGGGAAAAGGTGTGCAAAAACACTTCCCGGGGTTAAATCCCAACCATAAGTCTTAAATAAAAGCATTCAGACACAAAAATGTTGCGCTTCAGTACACAATTATTTTTGTATAAACGACTGCAACCACTCAGCTCCAAACTATACTCGTGTGGGTCATCCATGCCCCATTCAGTAACCTATGCGCTCTTATTAATAGTAGTAAATGTTTCTAATACAATAGTGTAAGATCTAATTATCTGTAATCTAATTCATTAATCGTTAATATATGTCTAATGTATCTATTTAACTATACGACCATAATCTATATAAGCTGACATAGAATTAAAATTAATATATAACTATACAGTTACGTGTAAGTAAATACGGAAAAAGTGTTCAAAAACACTTCCAGGAGTTATCCAGCACCTTTTATCAATAAAAGAGTCATTCAGTCGTAATAATGTAGCGTTTCAGTCCACGCAGTTATATGAGCATGAACGGCTGCAACCACTCAGCTTTATTTTAAAAATTATAGTAATCTTTTAATGAAGTTTTATTAAAATTGCCGCAAAATATCATTATTTTGTAGATATTTTTTTATGCACAAAAAGAACTCACGTTGAAAATGTTCCATTTGACTTCCCTTATTTGATAAATTTGAATTTATTCAAAAGTTCAAATATTGCAACATCTGAATTAAATTTGTACCACTAAATAAATTCAAATTTATCAAATAGTAGAAGTCAAATGTAATTTTGTCCAATTGAGTTCTTATTCTGCATCAAAAAATACGTACAAAATAATGTATTAGTAATATTAAATTTTTAGTATACTTTAAGTTTTTTCATACATTAAAGTACAATTTTTTAAGATCATAATATTTTTGTTTATAAATTCTATTAATAAATTCTGCTAAACATAGTTTATCGATTACCTTACCATAAATTATACTAAATAACTCTACTTTTTTCTCCGTGTAAAATGTTTATTTTCATTCCTTAATGTAGTTAAAATACTTGTAATCGTAATCAATTATTCACCATAATAATATGGTTGTTAAATTTTTCTAATACAATAGTGCAAGATCTCATCATTTATAATCTAGTTTATTAGTAGTTAATATATGTCTAATATATACATTTAACTATAAGAACGCATAATCTATTTAAGCTGACATACAATTAAAATTAAGATATAACTATATTGTTACGTGTAAATAAATACGGAAAAAAGTGTTGAAGAACACTTCCGAGGGATAGATCCCATCTGTCGGCAATAAGAATCAATTACCCATAATAATGTCGCTTTTCTGCACAGTTTATGGACGGCAGCAACTGCTCAGTCCAGACTATACGTGTGTGCGTCATCATCTCTAAATTAGTAGCTTTTGTACTATTATTCATATTATAATATATATATATATTTATTACATTAGTAGTAAGTGATCAGTTTTTAATTAAAATGACGACAAAATATCATAATTTTGTAGATATTTTTTAATGCACAAAAAGAAATCAATTGAAGAATGTATACCTATGATTTCTTCTATTTGATAAATTTGAATTTATTCAAACATTTAAATTAAAATTTACCAAATAGGAGGAATCAACTGTAATATTGTCCAATTGAGTTATTTTCTGCATAAAAAAATATCTGCAAAATATTGTCGTAGTAATCTGTAGTCAGAAAAGTATAATAATGAAGCTGTGACTCGTTTTAGTGATAGGGAGAATGGTATAAATTAGGGCATTAGGTCAAACATGGCGGAGATGAGCTCTGCAATACCCGTATTGTATCATATTTTAACATTGCTATATTACTTTGCTGATGCACTTTTTAATTTCAATTTTTATTACGAATAATTTTTTTACATAATATTACATCAAGCAATCCAAAACTCTATGTCCGAATAAAAGAAGATGAATGATTATTAATATATTAAGGACATTGCGGTTTCGCAACTATATCTGGTATCGACCCATTAATAACTCTATTAAAATATATACTGATATTAATATATCGTATTATGATTATCACAAACAACAGTTAATCAATATTTAATATAATTAGTATAAACAAATAAAATTTCCCATTGATATAAATGTTATCTATTTATGTTTATTTTGTAATGTTTTACTTTAATTGATTTTGATAGATTACTCTAGTGATGGCAATTATAGTATATTATTGATCTTTCTATTTGTTCTTAAGACATTTTTAAATACTATATTCTTTGATATTTTATTAATAATATAGATTATTCATATAACTGTAATTATATTAAATTTTTTAATATAAACACAAACGCTCTTTTACTTTAATTTATAAAATTTTTTAAATTATTTATTATAATTAATAATTAAAATAATATAATTATAAATTAATATATGTAGTAATTAACGTCTGTATATGTATTTAATTTAAAGTTAAAATTAAACTATAAATAAAATTTAAATATAAAGAAAGCTATAATTAAGTAAACTATAAATTATAAGAATTTTAGGGAAAATAAATGTACGATAAGGTTTCACATTTCAATTCTTTATTTAAATGTTTAGAATAATAATGTTATAAATGTATATTCATTAATTGTACGTACACTGAAAGAAAAAATATAGTAATCGTAGGACGGTTTGCTCCATAATGTAAATTTTTTAATATAATATAGTAATTGATATTCTATAAATAATAATGTCTATTATATATATAAGAATATTCATTATAAATGCCATTGTATCCTGCAGTCGTTATAAAATATAGTAAATTTTACTGTAATATTTTTTTCAGTGTAGATAAAATTTAGCATTTCTATCGATGATATATAATATAGATATTTGTAAATAGAATACATTAGTAAGAAGAATAACACTTAACAATTAGCACAGCACATTTCAGACACATATAATATTCAGAAAAAGTAGGCTTTTCAATTAACGGGAGGCACTAGGTTACTTTTTATTATTCATTTTTTGAGCTTATGCTTCGTCTTCATCATGCTCGGGTATCGGTTCCAATTTACTCGGGGTCAAATTTAATTTCCAGTTCCTGTTTATTTTATCCATATTTTTCACAGGTTCGTAATATCTCATGGATATTCTGGTTTGTGATATTGTCGACATTTTTAATTCGTTTATATTGTGAATCGATGACCGCATATTACGAGCATCGACTCGAACATTAGAAGATTCTGCTAATGACTGTCTACAATTTATTTTCATATTGTGCTGCGTTTCTGTGTTTGATGAAGACGGTGCATTTCTCACTTTGTTATTCATGTTGTAAGATATACAGAAGTCGAGGACGATGGCAGTATAATTATATTCTTCGATGAATATTACAAAGTTTTTCCTTTTATAGTTTGAGCCTCGCGCTGATTCAATAATTCTGAAATCATAAATTAATTCAAATATGATTCTAAATGTGTATAGAGCATATAAAAATATAATATATACAAATTCTATCGAAATACTTGTAAAATAAAATGATTCTATTAAGAATGAATAATAATGATTGGCTGAATTATTGAATGAATGATTGTAATGATTGTAATGTATTAGCTGTAGAAGTTTGGATAAAAACAGAGAAATGTCGGAGCATTTATTAGACTATAAGATATTAGTGATAATATGTATAAATAATAATAACCGGGTCTAACTAATTATTTTAATAAATGCAATTGTCTCAATTACCCATACCATTTTATTACACAATTAAGTCGTATACAATTTTCTTCAACAAATTAATTAATTATTCTTCATGGTACATTATTTGATATTTTTTAACACTCTCTAGTTCTTTTTTATAAGATTTGCTTTCATAATTAATTGTATAAATAAATAGTTACAATGTTAATTATATATTAAACGTATGTTACTTATACCATTTATTAATACATAAAGGAGAACGGTAAAGGAAAAATTAAGTTTATAATATATAAAAAATCATACAAAATTTTATTAAAAAATTTCATGCAACATAATTACATATTTATATATAATTTGAATATAATTTTTCTTTTGTAGTTCATATTAAGAATAATTATTTTAACATTTAAACTATCACGCATGCAATTACATATATTTTCTATATATAAATATACACCATATCGTAACTAGAAATATCCCAGGTAGAAATTTGTCAAGTATCTCGCGAGTCATTAGGGGATTTGTATATGTAATTTTGAGTAACTCATGAGTGACTTGAGAAAGTTCTACTTGGGATCTTAAAATGCTGGCAAAAGATATTCGATTCAACCACTATCATTTCTACATTTTTGTTTCTACATTTCTACACATTTGTTGAACACAAATGAACCGTTGTTCATAAACCGCACATTAATTTTTAATCGAATTACTTTCCGCCTGCATATTAACGCGTAACACAAATAAATACTGAAAAATCACACGTAATGTTCATTTTTACGACGAGACACATCACATTTGGTTTATCGATCATTCTTCATTCAGATGTTAATAATCAGGTTTCTTGTGGTGGATGTAGCGGGATCTGTAACTAAATAAAAAAAATGAATTATTGTCAAGCCCGTTTAAACTTGAACTCAAAAAACCACAAACAATTATCGCATTACCTATACCGTTGTCCTCTATTCGAAATGCCAATTGCACGTTCTGTCGCTCATTTTGCGCCGTCATTTGACGCTCAGTCAGATCGGAAATGCGTGCCTCAATAGTTATGTTCATGACTTGATTCTGTAGTTCTTGATTCGACATCACTTGTACCGATATGGGCATTAAATCATCCTTGTCCGTTTCATGACTGATATTTATAGTTATACCACTGTTATGGTTGTTTACCACAATATTGTTTTGTCTGATCGCCGGTGTATTCGGTGCATAATTTGGTTCATTCTGGTACTCCGTTTGGGCATTATTAAACGTCATCATTGGCTCATAATTATCAATCATTTGCATAGGTTCAAATGTGTCGTAAACTGTCATCGGTTGTGAATCATGGAAACCCGAATTAAACACGTCTGACCATTCCATGGAATTGGATAACACGTTATCGTAATAACCCATGTTAAAATCATCTGAATTTTGCGTGAAATCCATGTTTTCCTCATTCAATTCGATCGGCGTGGCTTCCATTGACAAGGTGTCGTAGAATCGTCCCTCGAACATATTCAATAGTTCCCCATAACTTGGTTGCCGGTTCGTATAGGATTCTTCGTACATTGGCTGCTCATACATATATAATTGTTCGTTTGTGAATAATTGTTGATTTAATGGTTGCTCGTTCATAAATAAGCCCCGATTTATTGGTTGTTCGCGCATAAACGTTTGCTGATTAATTGTTTGTTCGTTCGTATAGGATTCCTCGTAATTTGGTTGTTCGTAAATGTTTGCTTGTGCGTATATTAATTGTTTGTGCGCATGCGATGATTGCCCGCACGCGGAGTGTTGGTGTATGTATGGATCGTCGCGCGTTGGTTGCCCATGGAAGTTTGTTTCGACAATGGTTATCTCTTCAAACATAAACCCATCATCCCCGAGTGCGGATTGTGCAGGTGAAATTTCAATTGGTGTAAACCATGGTGTTGGTGGTAATTCGACTGAGTCTTGCATTAATTCGGGATAAGATTCTCTGAGTATTTCATTTACCCATTGATCGACTTGACAACTGGTATCAAGGATACCATTTGCATTAATGGTACCTTCGATAGGTTCCATTTTTTTTAAATCTGTAACCAGATTTGTATTCTAGGCGTAATATAAAATCAGTTAATGTTATGATTTGATTAGTATAATACCTATTTACTGAATTTCGGTAGCGGTAGTCTCAATATTCATTTTAAGTCGTTTGACACAGGACTAACAATAATTAGTTATTTCTTTACTTCAATCTTGATGTTAAAAATTGGTTCAAATTTATGATGAGCAATTGTGTAATGTGTATTTAGAAATATGGAAAATTACAATATTATGAAATCTGCTATTTATGAATTGTGCAAATTTTGTTATTATGAATCGCAAAATTATCGTATTCGTATAATTTATTGACAATATGAAATCGATTTATTTTATTTATTAAAATAATCTTTATTTTAAAAATACGATCATTCCTATGAAATGACATTGTACCAAATCCATAAGCAACAAATTGACGCTAAACTTTATTATATCAAATGTTACGGTCGCGTATGCGTTAGTAACGCGGACTGAACTGACAAATATCAATATAACTTTCGCGCAAAAAAATCTCCGCAATAAATATCAATGTCACAGCAGGTCACAAGGAAGCACAATAATGATTTTTTTAATGGTTTTGAATATAAAATATTGGAAACGATTATAAATAGCGCTTGTTTTTACGGTATTTTTGCATTTTACGATGCAGTATTAAATATATAAATCGCGAGTGCAATTCCCGATTTTATAAGAATTAAAATATTATTGTAACTGAATTTGAGTTTTACGCGATTATAAGAATTAAATAACCCTTATTCACAACATTTCCGTTCAAAAAATCGCACAATAAATAATCGAATTTGATACCAAACGTTCAAGCAATCTAAAATCCCCGTCCTTGAACTCTAATTTCGCGTCGAAAAAGAAGACGAAAATCAAAAAACAAAAATTCGCACTTCTCCGCACTATATCCATTCGAATTCGCATAATTCTAAATAGCACAATTCATATGGTGATACTATGAGAAAAAAAATTGTAAAGAAAAATAAAATGGCAAAGATATCGAAATCGCGAAACCGAAATTTAAACATTTCAATAATAAATACCTGTTTTATTGCGATAACTGTTGGTTATCAGTTGACGACACAGCCTCGATTATGGTAATCTTCGGACGTGGAACGTCAGTCACAGACAGAAGTTAATGGTAATATAATATAACAACGCGCAACAGCGGTTTGTCTCCGTGACGTTGGACTCCTTCCCGGACGATATTCTCTTAACCCCCACCTAGGTCATGAAGATGCGCTGTACATATATTTACCATACGAATAACTCGATTTTAATATGACGACGCCAAATTGGTCACGTTTTATTTAAGCCACACTAAATACTATGGCATTACGGAGCGTATTATAGCGAAAACGCCATGATTTTGTTTATCGCGCTATTATTAAAATAATTTTCTTATATTATATAAATATATACG
>JABFQC010005812.1:0-11303 GCA_022817085.1 Psilanteris sp. ZL-2020 | reverse complement strand
GTACTATAATATTAATATATATACATATTATTAATATATATACATATTATTAATATAATACATTGTCATTAATTTACTAATTAACATACATACTTACCATTATACACATATACCATACCTTTCTTATAAAATCAACTACACATTGAAACATTAATATAAGGATAATTTAAGAACAAGTAATTATATAATATAAAAAAGTAAAGTGCAATAAATAAAAATGAATTATTATTATAATGGATGAATATAAATTTATTTATTCTTTCAGTTGAAGAAGCAGGTGGAAAAGCATTACCTTGTATTGTTGATGTTCGAGATGAAGCTCAAGTAACAAATGCTGTTGACAATGCTGTTAAACAATTTGGTGGTATTGACATTTTGATCAATAATGCTAGTGCCATTTCTCTCACAGGGACTTTATCAACTGATATGAAAAGATATGATCTAATGAATAATATTAATGCAAGAGGAACATTTTTAGTGTAAGTTAGTTTCATATTATAAATTTTAATACAATACATATAAAAGCGCGAATTTTTAATAAATTTGATTATATAATTACTTTGCAGTTCAAAAATCTGTATTCCTCATTTAATGAAAAGCAAAAATCCACATATTGTCAATATCAGTCCACCTTTAAATTTGAATCCTTTCTGGTTTAAAAATAATGTAGCTTACACTATGGCTAAATATGGCATGTCTATGTGTGTGTTAGGAATGTCTGAAGAATTTAAAGATGATGGAATTGCAGTTAATGCTGTGTGGCCAAGAACTGGTAAAATGCTACTTTACAGTTACTAAAAATACTAAAATTACTTAAGCATATTTCTATAAACATGATATTTAACCTATTTTCCAATATAATACATTTTAATACACAATATTTTTTCAATAAAAATTATTTTTTGCAGTTACTTAAAAGTATATAAGTGTATATTATAATGTACTTCTATTAATTTTTAGCCATTTACACAGCTGCAATGGAAATGTTAAGTGGTTCTGAATCAAGTAGAGTCAGTAGAAAGCCTGAAATTATGGGGGATGCTGTTTATGCTCTGCTTTGCAAAGACAGTAAAAAGACAACTGGCAAATTTTTAATTGACGAAGAAATACTTTCAGCTGAAGGAATTAATAATTTTGCACAATATGCATGCGACCCAAGTAAAATATAGAAATCAATATAATTTTATTATATAATCATACATTTGATAAAAAAAACTATTTTTATTTAATAAATAAATTAAATGTATTTATTCTATTTTTTTAGCAAATGTTGATAATCTAATGATGGACTTTTTTTTGGATGATGTACCAAAAGAACAATTAATTAAACTAAAACAATCCAAAGAACAAGGCAATGTCAATTCGGATAACAAAATTGAAAAGATATTTACTGCAATTGAAGCTAATCTTAGCACTGAATTGGTAAATAAAACAGGAGCAATATTCCAGTTTAATGTTAAAGGTATGTTTAATCTTAATTTCAATCACAATTGTAAGTAGTAAATCATCAATTATTTTATTTGCATATAAATATGAATGTAAATAAAAAATGTATTTAGATTTACATCCTTAAATTTTGAAATAAAATTATAATAATAATTATATTCTAAATATAAATTATACATACAATCTTAATAGGTGATGAGGCTGGAATTTGGTTTATTGATTTGAAAAATGGAAAAGGTTCTACTGGAAAAGGAGAACCATCTCAACCTGCTGATGCTACTCTTACTATGGAGGCTGGAAACTTTTTTGCGATGTTTTCAGGTAAATTTTTATATTATTAAAATAACTGTAGTATATTTTAAATCTTCTATTTTTCACAATTAATACATTCAATAAATTTTTTTTTAATCTAAAATTGAGTAATAATCTTATTTCAAACACATAGTAGAATATTCATAATACATAATTTGATTAATAAATGTACTACATTAACATTGTTCCTTTTCTCATCACTTTATCATTTACTGCTTATACTATATAATTATTGTCAGCAAAATGATCATATTGAACATTTATATGATGAACATTATATAAAAAAAACGATGTATTGATTAAAATAAAAAAAAATATTATATCGCTATTTACCTTGTAAAAATTAAAAACCTATAAAAAAAAAGTTCTAATCTTAATTTACTGTAAATTCTATATAATTTTGAATATCACTTATGTATATATTAAACTTGCTATCTTAATATTTCATATTGTTTAAATAAATTATACATTAATTATGATTCCTACATTTTTAATTTTAAGAATATAGAAAATAAAAATTAATACTTTATGTTTTGAAAAAAAAAGTTAAAAATATAACTCTCTTTGTAATAACTTGTGCATTGTATTATCAATGAATAAGTTATTGTTTGGTGTATTTTGTGATACCAATTGAATAAAAAAATCATCTTTTCTTGTCAAAGGTCAAAGGTTATTTAAATATAGTCAGTGATAATAAACAATAATTAACGTATACCAGACTCATTATTGAAAAATTTTGTATACATCATATAATCATGTTAAATGATTGCAAATTTACCGATTGCAAAAAAAAGATTCAATTTAACTACATTTAAAAAATAAAATAGATTATTAATATAAGCGTAATCACATAAAGCAGTTTTTATGTGATAATGGATTATTTATTTTAAACATTTCTCATAATCCTGAATTAATCAATAGACACGGAAATGCAAAAAATTTATTATACATTTATTTTTTTTAAGTTTTTTTTTATTTTAATTTTATTCTGTATACATTATAAAAAATTTAATTATAATATATTTTATAATACTTATTATAACTTATTTACTTACTAATTATATCTACAGGTAAACTGAAACCTACAACAGCATTTATGATGGGAAAATTAAAAATTGCTGGCAGTTTAGAAAAAGCAATGAAGCTTGAAAAGCTGATGGGTCAATTAAAATCCAAACTTTAATTAATTATAAACTACAATTTTATATTATTAATATAAACATGCACAATATATGCCATTGATAATGTTTATCATTTCAGACTGAAAATTGTTTATATTAAAACTTGCAATCGTTTTGTAATTATGTCAAAACAATAATGCAATGATTATAAATTAATGCTTTTATATTAATATAAATATAACTATAAATTTTTAAAAGTATGTAAATAATATATATAAATATATATGGAAAAGGAAAACTATTTTTACACAAACAAGAAATAAAGAAATATATTCATACAATGTTATAAAACAGTCTTTTTCAGTAACAGGCGTCAGTTTTCTCTTTGTTTATTATAATTTTTTTCTATATATTGCTATGAAATGTTATTAATGTTTAATAAATGTTTAATTCATATTTAGAAGTTTTTAATTAAGTCACCAAATTTATAAACAATATTTTTTTTATTTGTGTATATTCTTTTAAGATAAAAATTGTTTTGATTTTTCATAAACTCCAAAAAATATAAATCCTCCAATTGTAATCCACATTACTCGTAAACTTAATCCAGCAAAGCACCTGTAAGTTATGTAATTTATTATTATTAATTTAATTTAAAAATATATATTAATTAATTTAAACGTTATCCTTGAGATTGTAATTTTAATTATATTACCTTGTATTTTTGAATGAAAAGGATCCTATTATTTTATACAAGAATGATTTTAATTCTAATTGTTTTTTAATTATTAATCATATGGTTTAATAAGAAACATTTTTCTAGACATTATTTTAACATACCCTGAAATTCCATGTTGTTTGTAAACATTCATTAAGACATTTATGACTTTGAGATCAGTAGAAGCTGACATTCTTTTTGCTAACATAATTCGTGTTTTTGCTACATCCAAAGGAGTTGTAATTGCCGCTGAAATCCCTCCTAAAATACATGTTTTAATGAATATTTTATAACTTCTTTTCAATGTACAATATAAATTTAGTATTAAATATAATATACAATATTAAGATAAAAAATAATCTCAATCTTAATGAATTATAACATTAGATTTAAAAATTATTAGTTTCAAAAAATGTATTACATATTAATTTAAACTGAAAAGTATCGCTTTAAAAAATATTTCGAATGCAACCACAATCAATAATAAAGCTACTTTGTTTTATAAATAAATTAATTTATTTATACTATTAAAAAAAAATAATAAAAAAAGTATTTATGTTTGTGAATTTCCTTCTTTGAAATATTGTATAAATTTAAATTAATATAATTAATAATATGTTTCTACCTGCCAAAGCCCCACAAATTGCTCCCTCAAACGGAAGTACTTCTCTTTGTTTATAATTTTGTAAAAATGTTTTAAAAAATTCCCAAACAGGGAACTGAATTAAACTAAATGGCATATCTCTAAGCACTGTGCTCCAGTAACCTCGGTACAATAAATTAAAATTCATTCTGCCTCTTTCTTGAATAGAAACCTGTTTCCTTTGTTTGGTTGCTTCAACTGGTACACGAATTAAACAAGACACCTGATAGTTGCAACATTATAATATTACAATTATTCTAAACATATAGTATATTACAATGAAAACTAGCATTTCTTACTATTTCCGCTATAGATGCTGCTCCCATATGTACAAATGAGTAATACTTTTCATTAAGATTTGGTTGAATTAATATTTTCATACTTTCATAAGTAACAAAAAATAATGCAGCTGTAATATATAAAAAATTTTATATTTATAGAATTATTATGTTTATAGGAATTTTTTTTCTTATAAACATTAATAAAATATGTTTGCAGATAACTAATATATAAAATGTATTTTTATATTAAAAATAATATTTAAATAATTTTTATAAATACAAATATTTATTAGTAATGTTTACAATAGTTTAGTTTAACTTTACAATAATTTTCATTTACATGTTGGAGCAGATCCTATAATTACTGGAGTAATTCCTTTATAAAGTTGAGAAAAACCACCTGATTTAAAAAATCCACTTGGACTTTGTAAACGAGTTTTAAGAGTATCTATAGGATATAGAGATATATCTACAAAAGTTCCAGCTAATCCCCCTGCCTACAAATAAAAATGTCTTTAATAATTATATACTGCAATTATTGTTGATGGTTGTTACTTTTCTCTTAATAACTCAATTAAAACAGAGGCAGTAATTATCTATTCTTAATTTGATATTTAGAGTAATTAAATACATTTCTGCAGTAAATTTACCTATTTTATAATTATATTTATTAAAAATATAATTATATAATTTATAAATATATATAGCAAATATTCATATTATTTATATTAATTTTAAAAGAAAATAATGAAAATTGTTCTTAATATAAAATACAAACTTCGTATAAAAGCTTCTTTGTATAGTTTATTGTTATATAGTTTCATAAAAATTTATGACATGTATACGCATTGACCTAATATCAATTTTCAATATTAAATTGTTTATTACTTTATAAAGACGAAACAAAACAAATATAATATCATACAACATTATTTAAGGGCAAACATATCATTACTTCTGGTAACAAAATTAAAAATATTGTTATAGTGCAACACAGACATATTTATTTATTTATGAATTTATGTTGAATAAGTTAATGCAGAATTTATGTGAAATAAACTATTTTTAAATTATTATAGATTGCATCATAATAAAATATACTATAAAATTAAATAAAATTATATTTAATTTTAAACAATTATAAATTTTATATGTCATTCATCAAATTTATTTATATAATAATTAAATGTTTTTAGAACAATGTTTTTTAAATTGATACTAGAAAATCTATATTTAAATTGTGATTATAAACAGATCTCAATATTATATATTCTAACACGTAAGTCAGAAACAATGATAATGGATTAATTAATATATATAAATTATATAACAAATATGTTTGTTTTGATTTATTAAAATGTTTGAATTTGTTTTTATTACTGATTTTGTTAATCAAATTACACTTCAGACGATATAATAATTAAGGTGTGTAAAAAGATAGACGATAATGATATTGATCTGTTTAATGTTAGTTACAGTAAATTAATGCAATTTTTATATATAAATATTTCTGATCATTGATAATCAATTTGAAATGTATGAGATAAGTGATCTTGTATATCTATATAACATTATATCATTCTTTATAATTGTCTTACTTTGTACACATTGGATACTTCTCTGTTAAATATAAATAACTAATATTAATAAATAATATACATTTTATAATTATCATGTTACAAACATTGAATATTTGTATAATAATAAGTATTATTATTATTAGACACTATAGCTGAAAGTCTTAAAAATATTTTATGTAAAAATAATATAAAGTCCAATATATCTTATACTAATTGCATTTATTCATATGAGTTTATGAAGTGATAAATGAGTCTATATCACTTCAATCTCACTTTATAATTCAATTATTTAAACCATTTAAATAGTAATGAAATTAAGATTTTCACTATTTGCTGTAAATTAAATTAAATATTTTGTCTCTTATTTTTCATATTTAAATTCTATAGGTTTTCATCTAGTTGTAACTGGAACTATAACTATATAAATAAGTACTAAATTTAATTTCAAAAGCTGTCCTATGATGTCATTCTATTATGTAGTTGCATTATAGATTATATTTTAATAATAACACTTTAAAAGAATTTTAAATATAGAATTATAATATTTAGCATTTAAGTTAAATAAAGTATATTTATAATTATTTTCAAAAACTATTATAAATTACTAGTTTACATTATAAAACTAAAATAATAATATGCGTAAAATATATTTATATTATAGAAGAAAATATCAAAATTAATATAATATATAATTGATTTATTATACATTTTTATATATTTTTGGAGTAATCAAATTATTATAATACATGATATTGATAAAAACTGAGTGATCAGATAAAAGAAAAATTGTACATTCGAAAATATTTTATTTTAAATAAAACTAAATTGTTATTCATTTTGTTTAATTTGTTATTCAATTTGTTATAAAAAAATAATATATTGTAAAATTATTAATTCCTTATTGAATTTTGTATTACATGAATTTTATTACTTTTTCAACATATAGAGGTTAATACATATTTAATATATTTATTATCAAGTTGACGAATTAATATAGTTTTAATACAAATTAACTTACTATCAACGATGTGATAAAAAAACTAGATAAATTCAGTTCAATAATTTCTTTATTTGCTTCCATTTTAGAGCATCTGTAATCTTATTTTACACTATACAACCTATTTACATTGATCTTTTCATACATGTCTTATTTATCTTATTTATAAATAAAATATCATATACACGTCATATTTAATACGGCGATCAAGATTTTTGACAGGTTATAAGAAGCACACGTAAAAAGTTTTGTTTTATCCTTTATTTATAGTTAGGAGTTGCTCGTATTTTTATATTTCTGCACGAAAAGCCAATAAAAAATGTGTTCTTTTAGGTAATAGTCAAGTCTGTGTTGTCATTGGTCAGATCCGTTAAAAGAATTTTAAATTCAATTTAACGGCATTAAGCCTCATATTTCATGAAAACTCGGATATAATGAAATAAAATAACAATATTTGACAAGTACGCATAAATATAGAACTATATTATATATAATAGAAAAAAAAAGTCTAAAAGGCTAATATTATTTATGCCAGTAAAGTTTCAAACAATCCGCCGAAATTGAAGGATCGAAGCCAAGCGAAAAAACCGTCGCATTAATATAATTTAAATTGCAAATAAAAAAAAATAACAAAATATTCATCCAATCGCATACGATTTAATTATAAGTCAAGCGTCAATTGGTTAAAAAATAACGTCGCAAATCTCAATCGATATAGCAAGAGCGAGATGAGAGAAACGATAATTATCAAACTCAAAACAATCCATTTTAATTAAAAAACGCAAAATGAATCGATTAAAAAACGCTCGTGTTTTAATGCGCAAAAAATCAATACCGACAAGTTGCATGTACCGATCAAAACAAACAAACCCTCTCCTCCTAGATACGCCCCTTCCAACCCTCATATCCAGCTATATCTCTGAATGCAAAATTCAGATAAAACCAAAAACCTGCAAAGCGACGCGCCGATCAAAACAAACATGTATGACGCTAAAGTCATCGAGTCAAGAATCGATACAAGCGGCCCGCCATGTTATCATGGCCGCTGCATAATGAAGCGTCGGCGCGATTAAGAGCCATGCAGCTGAAATTAAACTAATGCGAAAATGCGCTAAAAAATCGTACCAAGCGTTCAGGCTAAAGAAATATAGCAAACGCACTGCAACTTTGGCCCAAATTTTAGAAAAGCGCAGTGTCGAATTTTTTGGCGGGAATCGACGCGCGCGGGGGGTGCAGAGGGGGAGAAGCGAAGCGCACGCCAGCGACCGACGGCGGCCGGCGTTACTCACAGTGTACCGCAGTTGCATGTACGAAACGAACGTATTAGTTCGACGTCGTTAGACTCTTGCTTCGCGCCTCTTTTACTCCAACCACAGTGTCGTGATCGACAAATCGAGGTAAGTCGAGCAATTTTACGACATCCGAACGGCGTCCAAAAACGTTTTGCATTTTTGCACGAATTTCACCGATTTAGGCTTGCCACACAAATTGCACAAAAGACGCGCGCAGCCGGTCTTTGTTTGCACTCTGTTTTTGGACGCCGTGCAATTTTGTTTGCAATTTGTTTTCGACTCTCCGTTTGTTGTATTTACTTTAAGAGATTGCGACGCCTCGCGCATAAGGTACTTGCAGAAATCAACAAGATGTTTATTACAAACAAGTGATCGCGGGTTATGGCGTCGTTAACACCGCTACCGTACGCGCGTTGAAATACGCATTAATTTTATATTTATCTGAAATCGGGCGTTCATTTCAGCTCCGAGCATTTTTTTGGAATTTTTTGTAAAATTCAACGGAAGGAAATTAATTTTTTTCACTATCGGAGAAAGGATCACTCCGCGCCGGACGCTGCGTCGTTCCGGCCGACGCTTATTTACGTTGAATTTTGAAAATGGCGGGCATACAACATTCGACGTGACAAAGCCGCGTTCAAACATTTGGATCCAGAAATTCACGAAAATTAACGATCGGTCATTCTGTGGTCTATTTTTTGTCGCCTAATTTTTCGACATTTTTGCGACAGAGGGAGGGCGACTTGTGTGTGGCGCGAAATATAGACGCCACTTGTGAAACGATATTTGCCGACGCGCTAGTAAATTTCGCTCACAGTTTGTTGCATTGGCGTTTTATTTGCTCATTTCTATGCAACGCTCCTTTTTTCCGCTTTTTTTATTTCATTTTTTTCATTTGCTTGTATTTTGACGCGCGCTTTTTGATAATATTCGGGAGATTCGGCTAGATTGTTTCACGAGAAGAGAAAGGAAAATCGATAATTGCACACGCGGGACGCGTCTTCGCGCTTGTTTTACCGGCCACTTTGTTTTTGGCAATCAAACATTCATTAAAGAGTTCATGGAGTTTCCTGATTGAAATTAAACATTTTTTAGACATTTTTTTATAAACATTTATTTTAATTTGTACGTATTGTAGCAAAATTCACATAATCGTAAATGGAATTTTTAATTTATGTATATTTTTTATGTGCGCATAAATTCTAAATTACTTAATCAGTAAATTAAATTTTTGCGTCATATAAATTAATTTAGATTATTTGTAGAAACCTGTATTCAATGTTTCGATTGCTTAATATAATTAAATAATATTCATTTTAAAAAAATTAAATTTATTTGTATCTTTTATCTAATTAATTATAACAATTGATCTTATAATTTTGTAATTGCACTTACATTTCATTGCTGTGTTTAATTAAAACAATTTATTTTTTGCATTACTTAAATTAGCTTCTTAATACTTACCACTTAAAATGATCTCCAAAAATAAACGAATGTTGCAATTTGTATAAATTAGCACACTGTTTCTTAATAATACTCCTACATAAGTAATCATATATATCATGATAAAAGAAGCATTAACAAAATAACCTGTTTCTTTTTTATTATAGGTAATTCAAAAAAATTATCATGTCAGACGATAATTCACCAGTAGTAGAAGATCAAAAGAAGAAGAGGGGTAGGCCTTCAAAGGGAGGTGTGGACAAGCCTGCCAAAGAAGCTAAGAAAAGAGGTCGTTCAACTGGTGAACGAAATAATACTGGCAGAGTTAAATCCGATAATGAAGATGAAGCATCATCTGGCCCAGTTAAGAGGGGACGTGGCAGACCTAAAGGATCTCATAAGAAGAAGGTGTTTATTTATATAATTTTTTAAATATAATAACAATGATCAAATTTGTTTACAATTACTAATGTTTTTGTACAATTTTTAGACTGGAGCAGCAAAGACACCTGGATCAGGCAGAGGTCGTGGTAGACCTAAGAAAGTAGAAGAAAAACCAGAAAGTACCGGTGAGGAAGAAGACGAACAGGAAGAAGATGAAGAAGAAGAGGAAAATTAAATAAGGAAATAGTTTCCTCTGATTCTAAAACTCCAGTTCAGAATTTTTGCAGATACACACCTTTAAGTCATATTTTACATTCTTAGGTTTTATATAATGTAGCTTAAAATTTATAATGATACTTTCTGAACTCAAAATGTATGTTTTCAACATAAAGCATATTTGATCATCTAATGAAGACTGGAATGATCAACAATTCCAATGCAAATCATTGATGTCTGATAGAACAGAAAAGAACTTGTCATTCCTCATGAGTGAATAAGATTTGTATAAATGAATGAGTGTCCTAAGGACTGATATGTGACTTGGGGTAGTATATTATTGGAATGTGCTCTGAAACTTATGTTGAGGAAAGAAAAGTTTAGATGAACAAAAACGAATGTAAAAATTGATTTTTAGCTACGTGATTTTATATATGTGACTTCCCTCTTTGTGGTATGCTGTATGTTTACGTTGTAATAATAATTAATTACTTGATTCTTCTATGCCACAATTCAACTGAATTACTGACATATAATTGTAAAATCAAGTAATTATATTAAGCAATCCAATAAGTATAAGAATTGAAAATAATGATGAGTGCATACAAGTATACAAGAGATTTTTTTCATAATCGTAATGAATTGAAATAGAATTTGTTTTTTAAACTTAAATAAATTAATAATACTCTTATTGTATGTGTATTTTTTTCAGTCTTTTACTCTACGTTTCATAGTTTAGAAACCCATGATTGATGTGTAATCATTATATTTTTTATTAAATTTAATTTTAAATAAATATAATTCAGTTATTTAATTTATATACCTTTTTACTCATATTTTATATAAAACTAAAATTAAAAATTCTTATAG